>JAATLQ010032147.1:13858-27067 GCA_013421005.1 Heliconius erato x Heliconius himera | reverse complement strand
GCTCTTCCGATCTACAGACAAACAGACAAACTGACCAAGTTCTATTACAATGTTAATTGTAATATCTTCCATGTACAGCCACCGATGAGTTAGGATTTTATTGTAAGTATCGATAAGTTGTGTTTTTATTTCAAAAATTCAAGTGAAGATTCTCATGGGAGGTACGAAAATGCGACCTAAAGTTTTAATAAATTTCTCATTAAAAATCTTCATTGCGTTGCAAACATACATTATAGGTACATACAAATAGGAAAACACGAACATAATTCAGTGTGTTAATTAAATAATTTTGTGGTTTAAGCGGGCGAAGCCGCGAGCGGGTCGCTAGTACCGAATAAATCTCTTTTACATATTTATCCATAACAAAATTGGTAATCATTTTACTATTATATGTGATTTTTTTAATAGCGATTAACAATTTATTAATATTTATCTAATAATAAAAGCCGACGTGACGTAGTAGCACAAGGGTGTGACTGTAATGTGAAGGTTGTGGATACGATCTTCACTCCAGAGAATGAATAATTACTTATTTATATTATTATTTCTTTGCTCTTGCACCATGGCAAAAGCCTGGCGTTCAGTTCCGCCACTCAACACGCAATTCCTCAAAGAAATCGGCAAAAAGTGGGACACGGAGTGTCTTAACAGTAGGTTCCCTCTACCTACCCTCCTATACTCAGGATACAGCGTGAACGATGCAAACCAAATTAAACAAATCTTAACACTTCAAAGTCAACAATATTAATAAAAAATCTTTATAGTACACCATAAGAAAAATTACAAAAAGTTATATTATATATATTTATGTTAAATAAACATTTACTGCTAACTATTTTACAAATTCTTAGAAAATGTATAAAATAATAATGTAAATTTAATTTCTACGTTCTATCTGTGCTTGGAAGTTGTCGACATGCTTCATCATTATACCGTATTTCACACGTAGTGGAGTTTTCTCGTCGTAAGTAAAACTCGATGCCGGGTTTATTCGATATTTTTGTATGATGTAAGCCAAAGTTGTCTTTAGAAAAATCATCCCATAGCGACTGCCTGTCAAAATTATAAGGATATTTATTAATATATTTTTTTTGTTATTGTGTGTATATTAATGTTAGATCGAGATATATTTTATGTATAGTAATGTGCTTGTCGTGGTACAGCAGCACAGTGTCTGACTGTAAACGTGATGGTTGTGGATTGGATTCCCATTGTGGGAATGGTGTGGGATTTCATTTCCTCGCTCTGCCACACAAATTGTAATGTCTCAGAAAGAAAGCAGAAAGTCGGGAAAAGAGTGTCTTAACACTAAATTTTATTTACCTATCGTCATATATCTATGCAGGAAATAGTAATATGGCTATAAAAGTGATGGTAAAAATATTGATAATAACTAAGGATCTATCCGAAATATACCTATGTATAAAAGAAAACAAAACTTAGTTAGACTGGAAAATATTGAATCAAAGTTTTTAAATATAAGCGTAAATTAATAATAGAAAATATAAAAAAAAGTAACGGGAATCGAACCTGTGTCTGTGAATTACATGGATATTATTGTCCGTTTGTTACAACTTATAATATGAAGTAGCTTAATAGGAACGAGGATAGCCCTAGCTCAGCAGTCAGAACGCGAAATTTGAGTCCCACTACGTTTATTTTTTTAAATATTCTCTAAAGATATCTTTAATCTTTCCTTATATTTACCAACACAATTTCTAGAGGCATAACTGAATGGTATGAACGCAGCGAGTTGCTTCGGCGTAGGGTTAAGGAACCTCTCAGGCTTAAACTCCTCTACGTCGGGTCCCCAACAATGCGGGTTGTGGTGCAGACCCCATATGTTGACTAAGATTTGACTGCCCTTGCATAGTTCTACTCCAGATGCTATAATATACAGATTTATAGATTTAATTAGTGAAAGAAAAATATTTTAAGGTTAAACTTATAATAATAATAAAAAAAACTATACAATAGTATGGACGTAAAATGGAAAACCCTGTTTTTCCCCGTTATCGTTTGAAATTCGATAAATTCTCTCTTACACTCTCCCTTATTCTTTCTAACCTTAGGTATATTAGACTCGACATATATCAACTTTTTAAGTCCAGTAGCTGCGTCTGAGTCATTCAGATTGTAACGGGACTATTCGAAGAGTTTTATAATATATAGCTTACATTCAAAAGTAAAAATTGCAAAAATTTAACAAAACATAAATTCTGTAACAAAGATATTTACTTACGTAATTTCATATCGTTATCGCATGTCCTCGTGATGATGGGAGCCGGCGGATATAGGCGCATCGATTCCTTTATAACAGCTTCCAAATACACTAACTTAGGGATATCGTCCATCGTTATACTATCAGAGTCACCAAATACTGATTGAACTCTAAAACATATAAATTAATGTGAAGTTTTAAATATAATTTATTTAGTTTCAGCCCTTATCCAAAGCAAAGCGAATCTAGTATTCAGACATTTTCTTTTCCAGTATCTGCTCAAATTGGAAAATTTGTCTTTACCAGAAGTAGGAAATTTATAGCTCTTTTCAATATTAAAAAAAAAATCAAATCAGCTTCAGGATGTATCTCGCACACAGCAGAGTAGGCAGAGGGAGCCTAGTGTTAAGATACTCCGTTGCCCACTTTCCGCCAAGTTCTGGAGGCATTGCGTGTTGAGTGGCGGAACTCAACGCTGCGCTTTGCCTCGACATCAGAGCGAAGAGATAAAGATATAAATGTAAATAAATAATGAATTTCCTCGAGTGGGGATCGAACCCACCAGTCCATTTTACAGTCACACGCAGGGGGCGCTACGACTGGGCTCACTAGTCTCTCACTAGCTAATAGTTATATAATAAATTTACTTACTCTTGATAAACCTTCTCCTGTACAGCTCTATGTTGTGACAGTAGCGTCAGTGTGAAGCAAGCGGCGGCCGTAGAGGTGTCAGTGGCTGCTAGTAATAGAGTGAGAGATTCTTCCGCGATTTCAACATCTGAATACCCTTGATCGCCGCCGGAATACTTCCATATTAAATCCACGAAAAATTTTCTTTTTTCGTCTTCATCTGATGCAACACATAAATATGTGTTTAATATTTTATACTGTATCGCGCACATTGTAGGATAAGCAGAGAGAACTTAATGCTGATACACTCCGTTTTGTGTGTACCGCCCAATTTTCAATATAGTTTAGTGTGTTAGCTAGCGTGTTTAGTTGCGGAACTTAATTCCACACTTTGTCTACTATATGAGGAAATTAAAATAATTTAATATTTTTTTTTGAGTGGAGATCAAACCCACAAACATCGTTATCATGGTATATCTTGTCTTTTATATAATATGGGATATTTTTACCTTTTAAAATATTTACCTTTTAATATTATAGCAAAAACTATTTTTAAAAATATTTTTTATTACTTACATTTTTCATCTTGGTTTGCCCTCATAATATTTCTTCTTTTCCTGATCAGCTAAAAATAAAGAATCTTAAAAATAAAATCAAACTTAAAAATAAAATAAAAACAATTAAGTAAGAAAATTGAGGCCGGGAGAGGGAGAATGAAATATTTTATGTTTTCATTTCCTCGCTATGGTAATAAGACAAAACGCGTCGTTGAATTAAACAATTTAACACGCAATGCCTTAGAAAGTACGTAGTGACTAATGCAATGCGGAAGTGACTAATGCAAAAATATTTAATATTTAATTCTCCCGACTGGGAATCGAACTCATAACCATCGCGTTTACATGCTTGCCTGACCCTGCGCTACAACGGCCTAGTTTAATAAACACATAATTAACATTAATACTTTTTTAGAAAACATAAAAAATTGAGCGTAGCGGAATTCGATCCCATACACCCTTCGAACCTACGCAAGCATTATGACTACTAGACCATACGTTGTTATCAAACTATATTGAAATATTAATTTACTTACAATGCTTGCTTACAATAAAATTTTCATATATTATAGTATTTTCCATTCCTAAGTGTGGAATAATACTTAAAAAAAAATTAATAATACTTACATTATTTACAAATTCATGTATAATATTGCGCGTGTCACTTTGTGTTGAGTAGATTGGCATCAATTGGTAAATTGTGTCGTTGTGCAGCCAGAACTGGCAGAGGCGGACCGCGAGGTTGTCTAAATGCTCTACGAACGCTCGGGAGAAAGGGTGACAGGAATGTTTTTGGACATCTAATCTTTCCCCAAATATAGTTTCTGAAATAAATTGCTATATTAGTTAGTTAAATAAACTAGGCCAGTAGGCGCAGGGGCATAAAGTGTGACTGTAAAACCGATTGGTTGTGGGTTCGATCCCCACTCGAGGAGATGAAGTATTTATTTAAATTTATATTTCTATTTCTTCTCTCTGGTGTCGAGGCAAAGCGCGGCGTTGAGTTCTGCCACTCAACACGCAATGCCTCCAGAATTTGATAGAAAGTGCGGAACGGAGTGTCTTAATACTAGGTTTTCTCTGCCTACCCTGCTGTGTGCGGGATATACCGTGAAGCTGATTTATTTGATTTATAAATAAACTAGAGGCCGTCGTGGCGCAGGGACACAAGGGCGTGAATGTAACGCGATGGATGTGGGTTCGATCCCCACTCAAGGGAACAAATTATTATTTATTATTATTAATATTTTCGCTCTGCCACCAAGGCAAAAAGGCATTGAGTTGTTGAGTTCCGCCACTCAATGTGCAATTCCTCGAAAAATTTGGTGGACAGCGAGGAAGGGAGTGTCTTAACACTGAGTTAGGTTAGCGTTACATTTTTTTAAAGTGTTATTCTACACTTAGGAAGGACAAATACGTTACGTTAAATTTTTCTGTTATATGTTTTCTAAAAAGTATATTTACTAATTTAAGGTGTGTGGAATGGATTGTTTTATTATTAGAATCCCTCCGCCACAAAAATTAAAAAGATGAAATTTGCCAAATAATCGAACCACAAGCCGCGTCCAAGGCGTGAGCACACAAGTAGTTCCAAAACGAGAAGTCTCCCTTCCCGACGACCTGCTCGAGCTGCTCGGTCAATACTTTACTGTTGCTCTCGAACACATCGACGAAATTGTTAACGTGCTTTGCGGAGTTCGCCTGCGTCAGGATCTTGCGACGACGACGCCAAAGAGTCACTGCAAGTAAGTTGTAATTTAATATTTATTGCCTACGTATGGTAAAGACTAAAAGTATTTTAATATTTAGGTACATTAAACGGCGTTAAGTTCCGCCACTAAACAGGTAATGCTTCTAGATTTCGGTGGGGAGCGATAATGTCATAGTGGGAACGGATTGTCTTAACACTAGGTTGTCGGGTTCGCTTCTATCTACCATGGTATGTGCAGAATACAGAGTAAAGGTAACAAAAATAATAAAAGGTACATAAAAAACAGCTTCAAGCTTGTTGCCACGGAGCAGGGAAACGATTTTTTTTTATTATAATTATTCCAGTTTTAGGTACCCACATCAAACTACCATATTTGAAGTATTTATTACTATTTAATTCAAGCCAATTTGGTTTTTGTAATAAAATGGCACTTATAACTTTTGTTTTATATAACAAAGGCAGATATATTTTTTTTAATTTTCCATACTTAGCCAAAACAAAGTGCCTAACATAGAAAAATATTTATATAATCATTCATTTTAATATTGTAAATGTGAATGTATATTTGTTAGTTACGCTTTTACGCCAAAAAATTAGAAAGGACATAGGATATTTATGTAAAATATATATATATATATATATATATATATATATATATATATATATATATATATATATATATTTAAAATATATTATCATCTGTCTATAATATAAAAATAAGCTTAAATAAATTAAAAATATATATATTAAAATTATAATATAAATAATTGGTTTTAATAACTTAGTGTGTACTAGCTGACCTGGCGCATACGCAGAGCCATTGCCTAACAGGTGATGCGCCAGCTTGGCCAGCGGACCCTTGTCCAGATTACTCTTTAATACTATTTGTGAAGCTTCAGGCTCCGACATTGCTGTAAAAAATATGTTATTGTAGCATATTTAGAATAAAAAATATGTTTTTAAAAGTTGGTTGATTGCCTAAGGTTCCAATTTTTTTTGCAATGTTGTGTGTTATTCAGTGTCTCGACTTGTGGAGAATACACTTTGAATGTTTAATTTATGAATATACATAGTTAGTTACTAAGGGTAACGAGGGTCTTGGCTAAAAGCGACTGTAAGCGAGACAGGTTGGGGGTTCGAATCTCACTTGATGAAATGAAATGTTTAATTTTGTCATTTCCACGCTCTGATTATGAGGTGAAGCGGGCCGTAAAGCTCCGCCTCTTAACATGCAATATCTCCAGAATTCGGTGGAAAGGGGGAAATGAAAGTCTCAATGGGACTCTCTCTGTCTCAACACTAGGTTTTCAGATTTTCTGTACTAAGTGTAAGTAATTAAAGCTAAATTCAAAATATACATTTATTATGTTTATTAAGTAAATATTACCAATATATAATGTGTCACCCAGCCACACGCTGACCATGCCGTATTTGCTTGAGTACGCTTGTCGAGCCAAATCCTTAAAACTGTTCATGCGATCTACAGGAAAAGGAAATAAAAGAAACTATTATTTTATTATATTTTCTATTTAAATCTATTTTAATATTTCTTTTTTCAGCTTCAATCTGTATCCCACATGAATCAGTACCGCACTTTCCACACTTGCCTAGCATGTAATTACATAAAATATAATAATAATAAATCTTTGTTCTACCAATATTTGATTGCAACGAACTTAAAAAAAACGGACAAGCACATGTCAGTCTCACCCACCGAGGGTTCCGTACGAAAATTGGCAGTCTTGAGATTTTTTCTGAAATTCAAGCCTAGCTTAGCCAGAGCCCTTTTATCTGATACTTTACTTTAACTAGCGACTTTAATACCAAATTACGGCCCCCCTTTTTAGGTTATTATTATTTATAATTTAATCATAAATGTATAGTTTTGAATTATTTTCCTGAACTAGTACTACCTGTTGGCAGCTGCCAATGCCGATGTCTATAGTGTCAAATATACTCGTTTCTGGTTATATAAACGGCCGCATATTTTTTAAGAAATCTCGGGGGCGTCGATCTGAGTATATATGGTTTGAATTTCAACTCGATATCCAAGCGTTACTGAGATAAAGGCTCTTGACAGACAAAGAGATAGATGGAAAACAAAATAATCTTTTAAGGATTCCTTTTTTCCTTAAAAGGTACGGAACCCTTAAACAAATATGGAAATAGGCTTGACTATTGCATTATTACATATATACTCATATAAATAAATATCTATTTATTTATATTGCTCTGCGTGAATGAAATATGTGGATTAGGTCACTATATAAACACATTGATATGATGTTAATTATTATATGAGCCATATTTCAACAAAATTTATTTAGTTGTGTTTATTCAATAGTATTTGTTTAATACAAATACTATTAAAATACTAGAAATGACTTTTATGACATAAACTATTATTACAACTCTATTTTACTTACAAATAAACAAACATAATTTAACTGAAATGTAGTCAATTTTTAAATATACATAATTAAAGTTTTTGAAATGTAAATTTAAAGCATATATTTTGAATTTTACAGTAGAATCGAGTATATGGTTGATAATTTTTCCCCACTCTGGCAAATCAAACAAATCACACGGGGGTGAGTTGTATGTATTTCTTCATTAAGAGGGTGGCAAAATTTGGTATTAAAGCCGCTAGTTCAAGTAAGATATCAGATGAAACGGCTTGGTGTGCCTATTCCAATACATATTTTATAATTTTTTTATTACCAATTTTTATATTCTTATGTCATTTTTTATATTCTTATAAATTAGAATAAATGCTTCAAAAAAAATAATATAAATAATTATAAATAAGCTCGAGACCTCCAATTTTTTTATGGAACCCATGGTGGGTTGGCCGGACTCGCGGTGGTCCGGTTTTTTAACCTTTAGATATATACTTCTAAATAAAACAAAAATAACTATGATTGACCTTCGTTACTTCCTAGAAATATATGAGCGTGTCCTATAACAGGTAGATAACGATATTCCGATTTCAGTTTTCCATGCAGTTTCCACATTTTCCTTCTTTTCACTCGATGTCCAACCACCAGCACCATTATAAGTAACACAAGAACACATTGCAGGAACATTGTGAAAAAAATCTATGGAATGATAATATTTCATAACATTTTATAGGTTTTATACTGTCGCACTTTTGACCTAGTGGAGTTCATAAATAGATATAATTGCGGCTATATACTTATTTGAATTATGATTTTATTATTTTTGTATGTACTTTGTATTGGATGTAAGATCTAACTCTTATATAATATTAAAATTATAGATTTTTAGGGTTCTGTATCTTATAGGGAAAAAAGGGATACCTAGGATCTCTATCTATAGTATCACTTTTGTTGTACGTCTGTCCATCTGTCAAAGCAATTTAGCTCTAAATTGTATAGAGGTTTCAAGCTTAATTAGAATCAAATATTAAGGCTCCTTAAACCGCCACAGAAAAAATCTAACTTCTAAGTCAATTTAACCAAAATATATGATTATTTATACGTACTATTGGCTGCATATTATATGAATTTAAAGTGGTTAGATCACTTGAACTTAGATTAAGAGGCGTGGTTTCAAATTACATTAAATGCTACATACCGCTACATTAATATTTTTATACGTTTTCGAAATAAATATTTTTCTTTCCTAAGTGTGGATTAACACTTTAAAAATGTCAAACATGTTTTATGATTAGCATTCTCTCTTGCCAAACGATAACTCTATTCTGCTTAGTTATCTTTGGGTAGCGGTAATTTGTAAAAACTCCCTACTGACTCCCTACGGAGATACTAACAACGTAAATAAGTTATAACAAGTGTATAAGAACTACTTACTACCCACTAAGAACGTAGCTCGATGAGAACGTATTAGGCTTATTGGTTAGATCTCTTGGACGGTTTCCAAGAGGCGCGGGTTCAAACCAGCATAGCTCTCAGCCACTACGACCATATAAATTATAGAAGCACTAAAAAGTTTTAAGGATCTAAAATCGTTTAGTAATATTAAACTGCTAGTCCAAAATAGCTACCAGCTAGAGAGATCAATATTCGAAATAGCATCTCGTCTGGTTATTTGCCGATACCGAACTCTGAACGTAAACTCATAAATTTTTTGAATGACTATCAGGCAGATTCTCAGTAAATCTCGGTGTAGTGGTTACTAGGCTTATTGGGATACAGCTTTTATAAACTTTTATTTTGAAGAAGAATTTATATCTTACAGAAAAAAAATATATATTATTATTGGAATAATTTTAGAAGTGTATTTATATATATTTGAAGGAAGAGAAACTAATGTTAAGACACTTCTTCACTTTCCGTCCAATTATTGAGACATGTTCCTCACTTTCCGCCTGATTCTTGAGACACGTTCCTCACTTTCCGTCTAATTTTCGAGACAAATAGCGGAACTCAACGCCACGCTTCGTCTTGTCAATAGAGCGTGGAAATAAAATTATTCATTCTTCCGATTCAAAGCTACAACCATAGCGGTTACATTCGGACGTTATGCTGATGTTCTACGACGGAATCAAATCTACATATTTAAACCTACTGATATTATAATTGTGAAAGTTTGTAAGAAATGAAGAAAAGACAGAATGCTAGTGCAGAAAGGCGTACTGTTGCCGATAACAGGGTTAACGGTGCCTAAGCTGCATTGCATGGGACGGCGAAACGTTAGCACAGCTGACGTATTACAGAAGAAGAGTGAAGGAAAGGGGAATGCTGTGGAGATGCGACCTCTTCGTAGGATATGTGAAGTCAGCTTAGCTGAAATGAAGAGTTACAAAGAAGGGCAGGTACTAGCGAGGATGTCACAGTGAGAATGAAGAAGAACGTGTTCAGCTGGTTTGGGCAGGTCAAACGATTGAGTGATGAAAGAATGGCAAAGAAGATTTATGACGTAAAAGTGAGTGGCAAGAGAGGTAGGGGGAGACGTCGGTTGACCATTAAAGATACTGGAGGAAGGTCACGTAAAAAGCATGAGGATCCCCCAAAGGGCATGTATGAAGAGATTGATGACTGGGGAGGCGGCATGCAGAGACCGTAGCATTTGGCGCTCGGTCCTCTCTGGCTACTCTGCTAGGGATACAGTGTGAAGCTAGTTTAGTCTTTGTTTTTATTTTTAAAGTATTATAGCTTATTTATTAGAATAACACATAGACTACAATTTATATAAAAACCTTGCACAGGTAGTTTGGCTATAATATAACTGTCTACAAAATAAACACGGCTTCGCCCGCTTAAACTTATTAAGCGGGCGAAGCCGCGTTTGGTCCGCTAGTTACGATATAAGCACATTAGATTATTTAAACGAGTTATTTCCCACAATGAAATAGGTGTGTTTCAGTAAAGTTCGTTATTCAGGTACAAGTTGCACGAGCTCTGTCGCGTATCAAAGTTTGTTCGACCCGCTGTTGTAGTTCAACCACAGACATTCCGTGAACTTTCTGTTACTCAGTATAATATGTATGTACAGATATGATTAACTTTAACAATGCTATTTTCATAGAAACTAAGTAAAATTAAAAATTTTGACCTTATAAGAATTGCCCTTAAAAGTGAAAAATAAATTAATAAATTATTAGATATTAGCTATTAATAGTCATTTAAATAGAAATTATTGTATTTACAAATTCGATACTTTTTAGCTTCAGGCTGTATGCCATATATAGTAGGGTATACAGAGGGAACCTAGTATTTAGACACTTGGTTTCCAACTTTCCGTCGAATTTTTCAAGGCATTGCGTGTTGAGTTGAACTCAATGCCGCGCATTGCCTCGGCACCAAAGCGAAGAAATGAAAATATAAATTAACAATAATTCATTCCTCCGAGTTGGGATCGAACCCACAACCGTCGCGTTACAATCACTCTTGTGCCTCTACGCCGCGACGGTCTCTATAAAAAGCTATATAAAATAAATTGTATATAAAAATTGAATTGCTTCTTAATTGACCGCAGTAACGTGCTCTCACAATCACAATGTAAGCGGAGCTCGAGCTTTACGAGTCCCGTCGCCCGTTTGACGACTAATATTGTCTTTACAGAACTTTGTTAGTGCTATCACCTGCTGTCCTGCCTTTTATTGGGGCATAAAGCTGGGGATAAGACGTTACGTACAAGGGCCTTGCATGTTGTGGCTGGAAGTTTTAGGCTTGTAGCCTGAACTAAAATAATCTTTATTGTACATCGAATGGGGCATAAAACGACTATAACGCTAATTCCGCATTTAGGCCAAGGGAAATAAGTGTTAAGACACTCTATTCTTCACTTTTTGCTTTCCCATTTATGGTATCGCCAGTCTTTCAAAACACTCCCCTTACAGCCGAGTCCGTACAGTATCAGTATATTGGGCCTTAACATTTTTTTTTTATGGAAAAGGACAAGGCAAACGAGCGTTCGGGTCACCTGATGGTAAGTGATTACCGCCGCCCACGGCCCCGTGCAACACCAGAGGAGCTACAGGTGCGTTGCCGGCCTTTAAGTTGGAGATAGACGCGCTTTTTGAAGGTACCCATGTCATATCGACCTGGACACACTGCCGCGGGTAGGCCATTCCACAGTTCCGTGGTGCGTGGAAGGAAGTTCCTACGAAACCGCACAGTAGTGAATTGCCATGTATCCAGGTGGTGTGGATGATATTTCAGCTTATGGCGTACTGTGCGGTTAGAAAATTCGGCGGCAGGTAATAAGGTGGAGTACTGTTCTCATCTCTGGGCTGGTGCACCCCAGTATCAGCTTGAACCATTTGATCGCATACAACGTAGAGCCATTCGCATCATTGGGGACCCAATGATCTGTGAAAGGCTTGATACTTTGGCTTTGCATAGAGACATCTCCTCCCTGTGCATTCTCTATCGCATTTATCATGGGGAGTGTTCTGAAGAACTGTTTGACCTGTTACCTGCCGCCGAATTTTCGAACCGCACAGTACGTTACAAGGTAAAATATTATCTACGCCACGGAACTATGAAATGGCCTACCCGCGGCAGTGTTTCCAGGTTGATATGACATGGGTACTTTCTAAGAGCGTGTCTACCTTAAAGGCCGGCAACGCACCTGTAGCTCCTCTGGTGTTGCACGGAGTCGTGGGCGGCGGTGATCACTTACCATCAGATGACCCGAACGCTCGATCCTAAGCTCGTTTGCTTTGTCCTTCCATAAGAAAAATCAGTCAGGGGCACAAGTGTGTGACTGTAACGCCATTGTTGTAGGTTCGATTTCGACTCGAAGAAATGAATTATTATTTATTAATATTTTCATTTCTTCGCTCTGGTACCAATTCAAAAGCCCGGCGTTGAACTCCGCTACCCAACAAGCAATGCTTCAAAAAATACCACGGAAAGTGGGGAACGGAGTGTCTTAACACTAATTTCCCTCTGCCTAACACGCTGTGTCCGGGATACAGTGTAAAGCTGTACATAAAAAAATAGAATTTTATTATAAGCACCAAAAATTTTGAGCTATTCTTTTATATCAATATCTTAATAGCTACAGTATTGTAGCCGCAGTCCGTATAATGAAGCGAGGTAGTAACTTCACCTCAATAGAGTTGTAACGTTATCACAGGGCTTAATGTGCTTTGTTCCTTGCCTTTATAGTTACAGCGGGCGGTTAACTTGCGTTTGACGAGTTTTGCTTCGACGATTTTTATGAACAACACTAGAAAAGTAAATATAGTAAAAATTTTAGAGATGATTGTCGTAATATGTTATCTAATATAATAAATAACATGTCATCTAATATAATTCACTATTAAATATATTGGACTAGAGGGCGCGCGCGGCTTCGCCCGCTTATTAGGAGTGAATTCTAAAAAACCACGAAACACGTGTTCAATAAAATATTTAAAAAAAAAAAAATTAAATTAAATTAGCTTCACGCTGTATCCCGCACACAGCAGGGTAGGCAGAGGGAACCTAGTGTTAAGACACTCCGTTCCCCACTTTCTGCCGAATTCTGGAGGCATTGCGTGTTGAGGGGCAGAACTCAACGCCGCGCTTAACCTCGACACCAGAGCGAAGAAATGGAAATATAAATTTAAGTAAATATTTCATCTCCTCGAGTGGGAATCGAACCCAGAACCAGTC
>JAATLQ010032147.1:0-13848 GCA_013421005.1 Heliconius erato x Heliconius himera | reverse complement strand
AAAAAAAAAAATTAAATTAAATTAGCTTCACGCTGTATCCCGCACACAGCAGGGTAGGCAGAGGGAACCTAGTGTTAAGACACTCCGTTCCCCACTTTCTGCCGAATTCTGGAGGCATTGCGTGTTGAGGGGCAGAACTCAACGCCGCGCTTAACCTCGACACCAGAGCGAAGAAATGGAAATATAAATTTAAGTAAATATTTCATCTCCTCGAGTGGGAATCGAACCCAGAACCAGTCTTTTGCAGTCACACCTCGTGCCGCTGCGCCACGACCGGCCTCTAAAATATTTTTAACAGTCTGAATTTAAATTTTTATAAAAATCGGTGGCAATTTAAAGATTTTTCCATATAAACTTTCAACCCCTTATTTGAACCTTTAGGGAGTGAATTCTTAAAAACCATGAAACACGTATTAAATGAAATATTTTTAAGAGTCTGAATTTCAAATTTTATAAAAATCGGGGCAGATTAAATTTTTTTTCCATACAAACTTTCAACTCCTATTTCATCCCTTTAGGGTTAAAATTTTTCAAATTCCCTTCTTAGTGGATGTCCAGAATATGAAAATAAACATCTGCCCAAATTTCACGTTTCTACCATCAGCGGTTACGGTTCTGCGCGCGTCTTACCTCAGTCAGTCAGCACAAGTCCTTTTATATATATAGATATTGGATAATAGGATCTGGATGGATATCTATATTTTTTTTTGTATAATAATTTATTTAGAAAATATTTTTCATCTTCACACATCTTCTACAGGGTTTAGACAGAGAACTTAATTAATATAAGGAAGTGTTGAAACTCCCTCTTTAAGAGTAAATTTGTTTTTATAACAGATAAGTGATACTAATTTAATTATAATTAATAACCACATGGTTGATATGGGGAATTAGGATGGGAACTACAATCGTTTATCAGTCGACATCGTCCTAATCTGCCACGATTTCCTTAGAAAAACTTCAAGAAAAGTGAAAAATATACTTCCTATCTGCTTGCTGTATCCCGCGAATATCAGGATAGACAAAGGGCAGCTAGTAGTAAAATACTCCGTTCCCCACTTCCGCTTATTGAGTGCGCGATATTGCGTGTTAAGTGACGAAATTCAACGCTGTGCCTTATCTTGTTATCAGAGTGAGATAATAAAAATAATTTATTGCCTCAAATGAAAATCAAATCCACAACCGCTCTTCCACAATCAAATACCGTACCGCTGCGCTACGAACGTCTCAAATTGCAATTATATTAGTGATACACCTAAAAAAAGTGTAGGTAATCAATAGTTAAGCAGACCAACGATACCATTCGGAGAGCGGAGAGACTATTATGCAAATTCGATTCCATTTTTAATTTACATAGAGATTAAGGCACAGAATATTGTTATAAATAGCACTCTCGCGCAAACGTGGAATTAGGGCACCAAATTTGCAAGGGACCGATGTGTATTTGCTTTTAAATTGACCCATTTTCACTTTGTTAGGGCCTTGTTTAATATCATTTCGTATATCCTATCGTATATTATTTTCTTTTGGCAAAATTATACAGTCCTAATTTCATTTTTCGTAGAGGTTTTGGCATATTTTTTGTATTGATTAGGTATGGTTATATTTATGAACGCTATTTATTTTAATATAAGGAAAAAATCTGTTAACAAAAATTTGTGTGAGTTTCTTTATTTAGTGACTTGAAATAGTAAACCAACCAACGTACGGTATATACATGGATGCCCAATAACACCGTAACTGAACACCGAGCATTATTTTTAATTAAATATTTATTTTTATTTAGTGACGCGACACAACCACAAGTTTTAAAACGAATAAATATTTTTTAATCTGTACAACCGTAAAAAACCTACACTACACAGAAACAAACATTTATAATCTGTGATCTCTCAATAAACTTTCCCATCACTAGCACAAGCGTACACTGTATTTCTAAGGGACAACAATAACACCGGCGTACTTTAAATACCGTTCAGGATTTTACTCTTTCCTTTTATAATACCAGTCTCTCGCTATGTAAATTCTACACGAGAGCGGACGCTCGGTGTCCACTCTGCACGGAATGAGTGTAATGTTCTCGTGTATTCAACGCTTTACTTTTAGAAAATGTTTGCGTTAAATGTATCCATTTTATATGTACATTAAATTGGTATTACTTTTTTTGATGTTAGTGTAGGTACAAATTTTGAGTATATGTATAATATAATATATATATTTTTTATTTTAGCCCGCACACACCAAAATAGACAAAAGAAACCCGGAACCTAGAGTTATGACATTCCATTCCCATTAAGAAATTCTATTACCGGCTTCTTGCGACGCATTGCGTCTTGAGTGTTCTTTCCCCTCATAAGAAATAGAACCTACAACCGTCGCACCCTTGTACCTCTGTAGCGCATCGGCCTCAATGTAAAATTGAGTCCGTCGAAAACGACAGAAACTGACTACTCCGTCCTTCATCACTTTGTTTATTTAAAAGCATCATAGAGGCCGTTGTAGTGCAACAACAAATCCATACGATTTATAAATACGACGATGTGAGTTCGATTGATACATTTCTCGTTCCATTTCCTCACTCTGGTAGCAAGCGTGGCGTTTAATTCCGCCTCTCCACACACAATGTCTCGACATTTGGGCAGCAAAACGGAGTGTCTTAACACAAAGCTCCGTTGCATTTAATATCGCAACAGCTAGCAATGTCCTATTTTTGTAATGTTGCCATTAATATAAACAGAAATTCTTAATTAAATTAAAAAAAAAATCATCTTCACGCTGTATTCCGCGCACAGCAGGGTAGGCAGAGGGAACCTAGTGTAAGACATTTCGTTCCCCACTTTCTGCCGAATTCTGGAGGCATTGCGTGTTAAATGGCAGAACTCAACGCCGCGCTTTGCCTCGACACCAGAGCGAAGAAAATGGAAATATAAATTTAAGTAAATATTTCATCTCCCCGAATGGGGGATCGAACCCACAACCAGTCGGTTTAACAGCCACACTTTGTGCCGCTGCGCTACGACTGGCCTAAAATTCTTAATTCTTGGTAAGTAATGCCATAACTCTTAGTACATGCTCACATAACTTGGCCAAAATACAAGAGAAACATTAAATTACAGGTAATTACTACTGCAATATAAATCCAAGCTTAGAGTTGAAAGTATTTTGTGCATATATTTAGCTTTTAAACCAGAAAAACTGTATAAATGAATAATTCATAAAATACAAAAAGGGAATCTAGTATCATGTTATTCCGTTTTCCACATGCAGTGCAATTTAACGGCAGTGTAAATTTAAAAATGGAACTCGCTGCACTTTGAACAGGATGGAGAAACGAAAATAATGTAAATACAATCATCCCACCAGTGGGAATCAAACCCGCAACTATCGCGTCTGTAATCAAATGCTGACCATTTGCGCTACCGTGGTGATACATGTATGCTTTAGTTAGATATATTTGACATTTGTAGCAAGTAAAGTGCAGGCTAGACTTGTATAAATGAGTCTAAATATATATTTCCAAGCTTTCTATTCCAAGGTTTATACTTTGTACAACTATGGCTCGTACTTTAAGAATGTATCACATAGAATTCCTTTATGTTGGATAATGGAATTTAATTTAAAAGAAAAATTATTTTAATAGAAAATATTTTTTTACAATAATTTTGTAGTTATAATTAGTTAATTTAATTATATTAACAAAATATTTATTAAATTTTATTATTGTTTTTATGTGTTTGTTATGTAGAGGCCGTCGTGGCGCTACTATAACCGAGACGGCTGTGGGTTCAATTCGCAGTCGGTATAAATATTCTATTTAAATTCTTTTTATCTCCACTCTCTGCTAGAGAGTAGTATACTAAAACGTAGCATCGAGTTCCATCACTCACACAATGTTCGAAACATAATGTGTGAGTGGTGGAAAGGAGGCTAGGGGAAAGGAAGTCTTTTATCACTAGGTTCCCTCTGCCTACCCTACAATGCGGGAATTAAATGTGAAGTTAATTTTGGCTTTTTAAATGTTTTTAAAAATCAATAAATCACCTTTACGTTGCATGCTGCATACAGCAGGGCAGGCAGGAGGAACCTAATGTTAAGACACTCCGTTCCCCATTTATTAGTTATCAAATTTTACTTTATTAATATAAACATTATTTAAGTCACACTAGTCGAGCGCAGCGTTGAGTTCAGCCACTCAAGCAATTCTTCCAGAATTCAGTTGAAAATGGAGAAAGGAGTGTATGTATGCGGGATACCGCGTGAAGCTGACATTTTTATTATATTTTAAGTAACACTAGAATCTACACTAGTCTTTTAGTTTAGTTATATTACCACAAAACCACCGAGGTGTTTTACCGTTGATCACTTTATTATTAGTTGAGTTTACGCAAGTTATAAATTTTCAGTTTTATTGTGAATGAAACACGAGGAGAGCTAAAGTTTTTCAATCTCAGAGTCGGAAGAACTGTAAACGAATAAACTTCGCCCATACGCTGTCACGAGTGCGCTTTACGACGAAACGCTTATAATGACATTATAACACGTAATAATAGAGGCCGTCGTGGCGCAGCGGCGCAAGGATTTGACTGTAATCCGATAGTTGTGGGTTCGATCCAATTCAAGGAATGAATTATTAATATTTTCATTTATTCGGCACTCTGGCACCACGGCAAAAGCCCAGCGTTGAGTTTCGCGACTCAAAAGAGTGGTTAACATTAGATTAGGTTCCCATGTTCCGTCTGCTTATAGACACTTGCGTTCACCACTTTCCGCCATATTCTAGAGACATTGCGTGTTGAAAGGTGGAACTCAACGTTGCGCTTTGTCAGTTAACAGACTAAAGAAGTATTTTTTTCTTGCATTTGAATCGTCAAATGAACACATAAACAAAAAAGCTACCACCGGTTCGGAAGGCAGTTCTGCTGAGTAGACCCGCAAGAAACTCAACAGCTGCTCTTTTCAATCTCAATGGTATAATATAATTATTAAATGAACTGGCAGGGATCCTGCATCACATTCAATAGAAATTAATTCCATACATGTTTATCCTCTAAATATTCTTGAACAGTGTAATAAGCTTTACTTGTTAGTATTTTTTTTACAGATACAAATATACAAGTATATAAACTGTGAAGCAACTGTAATAATACCTGCATCTTTAAAAACATCTTTCAACAGCATTCCATAACATAAAATACTATGAAAATACCTATAGTTAACGTTCAACGTCCGTCAATTGTCTTACTTTTTTAATGGCGAACGCGGCAGAGCTGAGTTTATCTGCAAGTGCTTCCAGATGAGTGTTCCACTGGAGTTTGGAATCTATAGTTATACCTAAGAATAAATAGCTTATTCCAACACCGAAGATAATGTTTTTAACAATAGGTAAAGCAAACTCAATACATTTAGTTTTTTTAGATTATTAATATCAAACCAACGAAGAATATGCTATTATGCGCTATTCACTTCGTCATAGTTTATTTTGTTCCTGTCCACCTTAAATATTTACGAGATTACGAACAAACAATAAAGCATATTTGTTTATTCAAAATACTGCATTCATTTTATTTTCTTTATTTTAGAGCGTAGTACAGTGGAAAATCGTCTGATAGTAAACGCCAAAATTGTGGTTCAATCTCCAATCAAGGCAAAGCACGGCGTTGAGTTCCGTCACTACGTACGCAATGCCTCGAGAACACGACGAGAGGTGGGGAACGGAGCGTCTTAAAACTAGATTCTCTCTGCCTACCCTGATGTATGCGGGACACAGCCTGAAGCTGATTTATTTATTTTATAAATAAAGTAACATTTACAAGTTTCACTGTAAAATATTGTGCAAGAAAATGAAAATTTAGAGTGCAGTCGGAGCTCGCTAAGACTTTAAATAAGCTAGAGTTAGAGCATCCCCGACTTGCACAATTTGTGCACGCGTTATAAATAGACTCGTTTAGTTATATTTGTTTCAACAAATACCCTCTATATTACATTTCTAAATTGAAAACTTTAAAAATTCTGCAGACGAAAGAACAAGAAATATCTTTGATAAATATTAGTAAAAGAATTCAGGATTCTACTGCAATATAGTGTGTATAGTGTATATAAGGGGCAAAGTTCATAATTTTTATCTTATTTCTTTTACTAGAAAAATATAAAATTATATATAAAAAGCTGAATGTACTATATCGGTGACTAAGGACGTGTTTGCATATTGAAATGTAGAAGTAGAAGCGATCAAAATTAGTAAATAATCTTTCCGCAAATCATGTTTATTCACAAGAATAGATACCATATAAAAGAAGAAAGTTTCTTTTACCTTTTGCAAAACTATCAATATTTTTAAGATTTTACAAAAGTACCAACTTTATCCTAGATTATATAACTTCAAATTATTCTTAAGATATACCTATATATAGAAGAAATGTTCAAATAAGTTATATCAGATTTCATTTGAAAATGAAACAGATACTTAGCGGTGCTACTCGGTTGAAAGATCAATAAACGTTAATATTCGACTCGCAGCCTCTTATCGGGCCCTAAGTAAACTTGATAAAACTTTGACCAGATAGATATTTATGATGATAAATTTATATGCTTAGATTTTATATATATAAATATATTGGATATTATTTACATTAACACAATATAAATCTTTTTAGTTCAATTTAAAATCTTTCTAGTTCAATTTACTTTTATATATCAGCTTTTATCTGCGGTTTGTCTGCGTGTTCGAGAGGAAATACCTAAGAGTCGTGTATGACTTGATACATTCTCAGTGCCTCTGACCGCAAGTACAGTGGGTTACATCATAACGATTAACGCTATGTAATATTTCTCTATAAATAAATATCTAATTTTACTATAAAGTAAAGTAAAGTTAGCTAACGAGATATTTCGTTTTCCACTTACCAGCAAATTTTGGAGACATTGCGTGTTGAGTGGCGGAGCTCAAAGCTGCGCTTTGCTTCGACATCAGAGCGAAGAAATGGAAATATAAATTCTAATAAATATTTAATTTCCTCGAGTGGATATCAACCCCACAACTAGGCGCGTTTACAGGCACATTTTTTGCCCCTGCGCCCATGACTTTCTCTCTCTTTGTGATATTAAGATTTTTTCAAGATCTACAGAATTATAAGAAAAAGATTAGGTCGTATCTTTCAAACAAACATCGTATCGCGGTAACAACAATAAGTTGTATCAAGCGCATAAGAATTTTGACGTAGCTTGATGAGAACGTACGGCTTAAATAAAGTTAAAATTTTTATACGTTTTTTAAAAAATATTTTTCTTTTCTAAGTGTGGAATAATACTTTAAAACAATATTGTATCTCTGCTATTCTTAACCTATTTTTTTACTTGATTTACATTATTAAAAAATGTCATTTTTTCAAAACTAATTTAAAAGCGTAGAACAAATAACGATGTTTCTGATAGGCGGCGGTACTGGAGTGATGCGAGGTCGCGAACTTACGAGACGCTCTCGGGATCGTAAAATGCCCCATTTTGCATATTTGAAAATGATTCATTTAGATCATTAAAATACTAAGGGCCAGTTTCACCACTGGCTGACAAAGTTCCGGATAAGGCTGTTATCTACCAGACAAGCTATAATGTTTGATTTCACAGGTCTCGAATAGCAATACACATTTAACACATGCATTTAATTTTAACATACTTATTTGTTATTTAAAAATGTAACAACGTGAATTGTTACCTACTATTATCGTTCATTAATGAGAAAGTTATTCTCAAAAATATAAATAAAAAATAAATAAATCAGCTTTACGATTTATCCCGCACACAGCAGGGTAGGCAGATGGAACCTGTTAGGACAGTTAGTTAATACACTCCGTTCCCCACATTCCACCGAGTTCTGAAGGCATTGCGTGTCGAATGGCAGAACTCAACGCCGCGCTTAATCTCAACACCAGAGCGAAGAAATCAAAATATAAATTTAAGTAAATATTTCATCTCCATGAATGGGGACACCACAACCAGTCAGTTTCACAGTCGTGCCGCAGCGCCACGACTGGCCTCAAAAATATAAATTATTTAAAATTAAAATAATAAACTTTTATTTTGTATTTTCGTACTCTCTGTGAGATAGCAGTTACAGATACAGATAGTCATTAGATAACTATCTGGAACTTTATTTGTAGCCGGTGAAACTGGCCCTAAGTAATTGATTATTATTAGACGGAAACTCGAGTTTTGAAATCTCGGTCAAGGTGAAATTATATTTATTATGTCATAGGCATTAAATACGAAAGATTTCCTCAAATGCCTCTTGAAGTTTCAATGAATCGTTAACTCTTCTAAAATTTTAACAAAATGCTGATTATTTTTTTAAATATTTTTTTAAAGTTCTGTATTGCTCTATATTCGAAGAATACATTTAATTTAATTAAAACAGCTTAAATATTATTAATATTAAGGTTAAAAGCCAGATAATGTATGCACTTTTTATCTTTTTATTTTTTATTAATTTCTATGGAAAAAATAACATTTTGTTCTTCATTCCTCGACCACGCTGCGACTATGAGAGGAATTTTGCTCTAAATTAAGTGAGGAGTTGCCTGAAGCCCTCATTGACCTTCCCAAACTTCCGTCCTCTGAATTTTAATATTCTCACGGAACATTGCCCATATATAAAACGTTACGCCATTTTTACAACTAAACATATATTATGATTTATATATATACATGTACATATCATTTTTAAGTACTTATTTCTGTAAATGATATGGATGACCAATTGTTATCAATTTATATAAAAATATTAGGAAAGAATGTTTTAAATTACATTTTCCCCGGCTCATAATTTATTTTGGCATTTAGGCAAGGAGCAGCGTAGCAAATTTTTTTTTTCATCTTTTCGCTGTATCCTGCGTGTAGCAACGTAGGCAAAGAGAGCGATAGTGTTAAGACACTCCATTTCCCTCTTTCCGCCAAATTCTGGAGGCATTGCGTATTGAATGGTGGAACTCAAAGCTGCGTTTTGCCTTGACACTAGAGCAAAAAAAAGAAAATATTAAATATTTCTTTTCCTCGAGTGGGAATCGACCCCACTGGCCTCTGTTCTCCAATTTTTGCACATTGGAAACAGTGACATGACAATGTCAACTAGTACAAAATAATATAAAACATATTTTAAATAATTCAAATGATATTTAAAAGATTTATAGCACCAAAGTAGCTCAAGGAAATATAAAAAAAACACAATTCTGTATATCTTTTGAATTAAAAATTAAGAATTGCTTTTATTAGACAATTTTCAGTATCAAAGCCATTATCTGGATAAGCTTCAAGAAGCGAGTGTAGTGACCCGTCGCGATTGTTATCTTTCGCTGCGGGCCTTTTGCTCTTATCACAGTGCGGTCCATTAAACTAATCGACTAAATTATATCGGCTATTCGAAGAGCCATCTTAACTTTCTTGCCTAATTTTGGTTTTGGTAAAATATGTTATTTCGGAGGTTAGGTAGGTTGATACTACTTACACAGTTATGTTATAAAATGTATTTAATATTTCTTTTTAGTATCACATACTTTGCACATTGCGGTAAGTCATCCGCAGGGAGGCAAAGGTAACCTTAGAATCTGGTGTTAACACATTCCGTTCCTATTAAGACACGTCTGTTTCCCACTTTTCGACTCTGAATGGTTTTTTAAGTAAAATTTTGAGTATGTTTTATAATATTATTTTTAGATTCTATCCGGTCACTTCACAAATTAGTATTATAACGTGCAAATACAGTACATGTATGTGAAAATTAAATATAAAAATTTTTAATAAATCATTACTATTGGAAAAACGACGACGAATTTTAATGATTTCCGTTCCAATTTACGGAGAAAAGTGTTGAAAAATATGAAATCTAACTCCACTAACGAGATCCACTAACGGATTGAGTTTCATAATATTTGGTAACATAAAAAAAGGTTTCTGTTTTTACTACATATTCAGCTTCACCCTGTATCCCGCACACAGCAGGGTAGGCAGAGGGAACCTAGTGTTAAGACAACCATTCCCCACTTTCTGCCGAATTCTGGAGGCATTGCGTGTTGAGTGGCAGAACTCAACGCCGCGCTAGTCCTCGACACCAGAGCGAAGAAATGGAAATATAAATACATACTATATATATATATATATATATATATATATATATATATATATATATATATATATATATATATATATATATAGAATGGGACTTCAAACTTTATTCCGTGATATTTGCTGGAACAGAGCGACAACTTCCTTAGTAGGTAGCTGTAATTAACCAACTTTCTGGTATATTAGCACTGTCGACGTGCTGGGAACATGGCGGGATTGTTTTTGCGCTTGTCAAAGTTTGGCGCCTCCTGGGCTTTGGGGAATTCAGAAAAGTGTTAGTTATATTTCGATTTGTATGAGCTTCCCTGTCGTGAGGCCAGTCGAGGCGCAGGGGCGCAAAGTGTAACTGTAAAACCGACTGGTTATGGGTTCGATCCTCACTCGAGGAGAGGGAATGTTTACTTAAATTTATATATCCATTTCTTCGCTCTGGTGTCGAGGCAACGCGCGGCGTTGAGCTCTGCCACTCAACACGCAATGCCTCCAGAATTCGGCAGAAAGTGGGGAACGGAGTGTCTTAACAATAGGTTCCCTCTGCCTACCCTGTTTTGTGCGGGATACAGCGTGAAGCTGATTTATTTATTTATTTATAAGTTTCCGTTTTAGTATTGATGGGTTTTTTATAACACCTATAGGTGGCAGAGGGAACCTAGTGTTAAGACACTCCGTTCCCCACTATAGCAATAACATAATAAATATAAATATCACAAGCAAAACCGGACACGACATTCAATGAAATATAACTAAAAAAAAAATGATTGCTCCCCATTTTTCTCGATTTGTACAAAGATTAAAACACGGTGATATATTATGCAAAATCGCTTCAGCCTCGAGGTGTCCAAAAAAGACGGAAGAGTACATTACCGGAATGAGAATTTTCCATAAGATAAAACGTCTTGGGTAGAATATCGTCAAACGTGCGTTGCCCCCCTCCCCTCCCCTCCCCGGGAGGTCGCGAGCGGGGGAGGAATGGGGAGGGGGGTACGAGGGCGGCGGACGACACGGGAACGGTTTTAAGAACCTATACATACTTAGTTATACTTAGTGTAATATATAACTTTACGAAGCTATCTTTTCAATAGTTTAAAGTAAAAAATATATTTTTTATTTATTTTTAGAAGTCGCCATCGGTAATTAAAAATGTGTGTTATCAATATGAGTGTATAAAGTTTTGCTTTCTATTTCCATTTTAGGTATAGAATGTAAATTTAAAAAACAGAATTAATTTTTGTTATGGTTTTTTTTTATTTTTTATGTCTTTTTGTAATGAATAAACCCAAAACCTTCCTAACGTACTTTATCTTTATACCACGTGTAACTACACGAAACTTTATTATCAAGTATATCATAAAATCTAAAACTTTTACTTCATATTAAAAAAAAATTAAAATACCCACAAAAAAATATATCTATAAACTAATGGTACCAATCAAAACGCGTGGACAATATCAATAATTAATATTAGTCTAAAATTATTTAAAAAATTGGATTCGTAACACCACTTAGGACGTCTTTGAAACTATTGGCAGTTTGTTGGCAAAAAGACCTGGATTTAAATCTACGTTCAAATTTTTCACATTTATCAAAAGATAATAATATTTTTAAAAAACATTAAAATTGATAAGAATTCTAACTAATTTATCAATTATGGATATAACAGAAATGCATTGACTTGGCTCGAGCGTCGTAGGTAAACTTAACTTAACTTCTACAGTATCTCACATGGTGGTAGAAAATGGGTCAGGGCCGGGCAACTTTCGTATCACGGTATACAATACTCTGTTCTGAGGTCGTTACGCTGTTTTGGCAACGTTCTCATATTTATTATACTATATTGTATTGTATTGGTGACAAATTGCTGGTTATTTTATTTTATTTTATGTACTTGAGACTGCAGTTAGTTTATAGATTAGTTAAAAATATATATATATACATTTTAATAATTAATTGAATTATTGTGAACAAAAAGGGATAATATTGAGGATAGTCGTGGCGCAGCGGCACAAAAGTGTGACTGTAAAACAAACTGGTTGTGGGTACGATACCCACTCGAGGAGATGCAATATTTACTTAAATTTATATTTCCATTTCTTCGCTCTGGTGTTGAGGCAAAGCGCGGCGTTAAGTTCTACCACTCAACACGCAATGCCTCCAGAATCCGGCAGAAAGTGGGAAACGCGGTGTCTTAAGACTAGGTTCCCTCTGCCTACCCTGCTGTGTGCGCGATACAGCGTGAAGCTGAAAAAAAAAAGAAAAAAAAAAAAAGGAATAATTTGAAACAATTTTATTTTATTTATATTTTGCTTTCATGAAGCGATATACAATACTTACAAAAATATAATATCTACTACTTTAAAAGAATATAATAATACATGTATTAATAGTGATAAGATGTGAAATTTGATTGACAAATCGAGGACGGAGTTTGTCTAATTCGGTACCAACGATATGCTTATTCTGTATGTATGTAAATGAGATGTGCCTAAGTTATTTTTTTTATATTTACGCATCCAAAATAATTGTAACGCTATGGTAAATGTTTTTAATGCATATCCTCACTAACGGAAATAAATTAAACTCATTTCTTTTCTTATTATTTTTTAATTATATTTAATTATTCAAAACCACAGAATATAAAGCAGAAATCTTGAAGCCCAAAAAAAATCTAACTTCAACGCTACAACAACCTCCAAAGTAATAAACAACATTTAAAAATGACGTAAAAAGGGAACCGACGTGTTGGTAATTTCCACAATTTGCGGCAATCACAGCCCTGATGAGATGCCAGTCTTCATCACCCCTAAGTTCCTAAAGCCGCGGGACGTGGGAAGATCCCATGCCAAGTTGTAATTAAGAAATACTTTCATCGAGAATGTTCGTGTATAGAGTGGAGCTGGCAAAGTGTACAAGGTTGTACGGCGTGAACGCTTTTAGGGAATGACGGCGGTGTTTTTATTATATCGACTTTGTGTGTAGATGAAAAAGATTATTAAATGTTTGTGTAAGCATAATTATGTGACTGTGAACGTGAGGATGTGAGTTTGATTCCTACTCGAGGTAATGAAATATTATTAAATCAGCTTCACGCTGTATCCCGTACACAGCAGGGTAGGCAGAGAGAACCAAGTATACGACACTCCCCACTTTCTGCTGAATTCTGGAGGCATTGCGTATTAAGTGGCAGAACTCAACGCCGCGCTTTGCCTCGACACCAGAGCGAAGAAATGGAAATATAAATTTAAGTAAATATTTCATCTCCTCGAGTGGGGATCGAACCTGCAACCAGTCAGTTTTACAGTCACACTTTGTGCCCCTGCACCACGACTGGCCTCATGGAGGAAATTATATATTATTAATATTTTCATTTCTTCGCTCTGGTAACGAGACAAAACGTGGCGTTGTATTTCGCCACTCAACACGCATTGATATTTATTAATGTAATAGAACGCAATTAGTTTCTAATAATATAATAGATATTCTGTTTTATCTTCCACGTACTTCCATATAATTTTACTATATCTATACTTATAATAAATCTGTAAAGAGTCGTTTCTGTACATTGAAAATATAAAAAAAAAAATGCCAGGGTGTTAAAGGATAATTAACAGAATCCATTTCCAACATTCTTGGAATTTTTGTCTGTTTGTCTGTTTGTCTGTTTGTCTGTTTGTCTGTTTGTCCGTTTGTCCGTTTGTCCGTTTGTCCGTTTGTCCGTTTGTCCGTTTGTCCGTTTGT
>JAATLQ010032146.1:271057-284258 GCA_013421005.1 Heliconius erato x Heliconius himera | reverse complement strand
ACCATTCGTCTTCCTACAATACAATTGCAGTATTTCATAGCAATAGCTTCCCTTCCTCTACGAAAGCTGTCAACTAAAATGTAACAGAAATATATTTTCCTGCTTATATGTCGGGATTATATCACACCTCTAAGTAACCAGGTTGTGGTGGTTTTCATCGTCTAAAGGTCGTCGGACTAGGGTATTGCAGTGTCCATTGGCTATCCCACAATTCACATAGCGATTCATATCCATAGCGTGGCGGTCGTAAGATCCAAAAGATTTCAGAGTCCAGTGAGGAAGCGAGGGTCGTACAAAGTAGGCAGAGTCAAAATCCGAGAAAAACAAAACAGTAGTCGTTGAAAATATCAAACAAATGGGAAAACATTCAAAATGTCGATGCGTTATGACACGAACGTAATGACAGAAGCAAATGTTTTTTTTTTATGTTTTTTATTTAATGGCCTGATTTTGCGATGACAAACAGAAGCAAAAATGCAAAAAATCATTAGACAAGGTGTGATTGTCAATCAGCTGTCACATCTATGATTTAAAATATGATTGATTTTAATCGATTAAGGATCTAAATCTTATTTTTTTAATTTTTCTCCACTTCCAGAATGTCAATTCATTTATTATTTGCTATTCTAAAAATTTAAAAAAAATTGTATTTTTTTAGATCACATCTCAATTCTTTACGTGACGGCCCAAAAGTTTCATTCTCGTTTTGGTGAAAATATTAAGTTCAGTTAAAATCTTTGGACAATCAAGGTTTCCAGATACTAATTTGTGTAAAAAGTAAAGATCGGCAATATCTCTGCGATGTGAAAGTTTTAACATATTATATATAATTTTTTAATAAGTCATCGTACTTCCGAAAATCGTTACTGATGTGATCTCTATAAGATAACATTTTTAAAAACTTTTTTTGAATTCGTTCTAATCTGTTTTTATGTGTTTCGTAATATGGATTTCAGACAGCTGAACAATATTCTAATTGACTCTTAATTAATGAATTAAATAAAATTATAACTGTACTGGACTTCTTAAAATGCTTAGTAGATTGTATAATAAATCCTAATGTGCTTAATGATTTACTTACTATATCATCTATGTGTGGAACAAAACTCAATTTAGCATCTACTGTAATCCTCAAATCTCATACTTGAGTAACCTTTTTTATTGGATAACCATTCATTTTATAATTATAATTGATGTCAGATGTCTTCCTACTAAATGATATACTCTGGCTTTTATTATTATTTAATCTAGTTTTTAAAACACTCTGTTCCCCATTTTCTGCCGAATTCTGAAGGCAATTGTGGCGGAACTCAACACTGCGCTTTGCTTCGACACCAGAGCGAAGAAAAGGAAATATAAATTTAAATAAATATTTCATTTCCTCGAGTGGAGATTGAACCCACAATCAGTTGCATTTACAGTCACACTTTGTGCCCTGGCCCCTGGCTGACGACTGGCCTCCATAATTTTACAAAATAGTGTTTAATAATTAGTTACATAGTATTTATAAAACTATGTAAGTAATTTTTAAAAACATTCACAAATCTTGAATTCTGTAAGTTAATTACTATGAGCTTATTGAAAAGGTGTTTAAAGCATATGCAATTAAAATTTGTGAAAAAATATTATGCAGCTAATTATTTTAATATTTTTAGGCCTGCAGGTTCTATTCAAGTCACAGAGAATTCTTTTATAAAGAAATTACAAACATCAGGTAGAAGTCTTGTTGTATTTTATGGCTCGCAAACGGGTACAGCAGAGGAATTTGCTGGCCGTTTAGCAAAAGAGGGCATTCGATACAAAATGAAAGGGATGGTAGCTGATCCTGAAGAATGTGATATGGTATATATCCTCTACTCTAGATCATATCATAACAAGTTGTAATAATAAATGTTAATAAATAATAATTCAATATATAATTTTAGGAAGAATTGACTAAACTCAAAGATATTGATAACTCTCTCGCTGTGTTTTGCTTAGCAACCTATGGTGAAGGAGATCCCACGGATAATGCCATGGAATTTGTAGAATGGCTTAAAAACGAGCCCGATTTAATTGGACTAAATTATGCTGTAAGTATACATTTAATTTTTAAAACATACTTATTAAATAATATCAATATAATATTAACTTTCAAAACAAGAGTTTAATTGAGTATGTTTGTATTCTAATCATAATGTATGAGTATGATGTATCATTTTATTTATTGATAATATGTAGTAAATTCTAATAGTATTTATACTAATAATTGTATGAAATAGTAAACAAGTGACTATTAATTTACCAACATATATAATGTCTAATCAAATAAATTATAATGAAATTAATCATTCACTATATGTCTATTTATGCTATATAATATGTTTTTTCAAATTGTTATTATATGCACCATTTGAGCATAATAAATTTTTATGATGTTGAATTGACATGTTTCTAAACATAGAAAAAATTTAATAATGTCGACTTTCGTTTAGATGAACTATGAAGTGTAATAATGTCTATGCCTGGTTAAATGTCAAATTGACATTTATACTGTCTATGTACATTTATGTGTCAGATTAGATTGTTCACTCTTGTGTTACAGAACTTAAATAGTTGTTTTGTTTTGTACATTTTGTCAAATGTACAATGTTTTTTGCTCTTGTGCTTACATAATACCGTTTATTTTTTTAATACGTCGAAATAAATATAAAGTAAAATGTTTTTAGGTTATAATTTTATAGTGAATAATTAAACGTCTATTAAAAATGCTCAACTTAGTAGCTAATGTTTTATTTAAAAAATCATCTTGTTATTTCACAAAGTTTTTGTGTAAAAAACACATGATATCGCCGCTATTAAGTTTACAATACATGGTATGAGAATGGGCCTTTGGTAATAATAATTGAATAAGCTTTTTTATAATAAATGCATATTGAATATATAATAAGCTAACATTTTATTAGAAAAAATAAAAATGCTTTTTTTATATTGTAGGTATTCGGCCTGGGGAACAAAACTTATGAACACTATAATTCTGTAGCTATCTTTGTAGATAAAAGACTTGAAGAACTTGGAGCCACCAGAGTTCATGAGCTTGGAATGGGGGATGATGATGCAAAGTTTGTATTTCAAAAATAAAAAATGAATTTTGAAGTAGCTTTATAAAAATGTATGGCTTAGTGATTACGATTTCTATCTGTGGTATATAATTTATATTATAAAATTTAATTTTAGTATTGAAGATGACTTCATTAACTGGAAGGAAAAATTTTGGCCATCTGTGTGTGAAAAATTCAATATTGAAAGTGCAGGAGAGGAAGAATTAACTCGTCAGTTTCATTTGATAACACATGATCCAGAGGAAATTTCTCCAAATGAAATATTTACTGGTGAAATAGCTAGATTACATTCACTGGAGAGACAGAGGGCGTAAGTTATTTTATGTAAACATCATTGGACTAGCTTATACTCAAACTTCACTCTCTGTCGTCAAATACAAATAATTAACTGGTGTACTCTAGGTAATTCTGACTTGAAGTACACTAAGTTACATACATGAAAGCAATTATGATGATGTAACATTGCTTTTCTCGATCAATAGAGTACCTGACACAAAAATAATCTCCTGAGATTAGTGTTCAACCAAAAAGAATTCTTCAGTGTTAGAATAGTATTTGTATAGATATATAGTTGTTTTATCAATAACTTATTATGAATTTTGTTACATAGCACACATTTGGTATTAGTAGCTCTAATATATTGACATTACCTATGCAGAATAGTTACAATGACTAGTCGGGAAAATTAATTGTTTTTATTTCTTCCCTCTGGTAAGTCAGTTCCTCCAGTCAACACGATGCATTTCAAATTTGGTCATAAAGGATAGTTCGCCAATATTATTTTCATAACTAAGAGAACATACAAAAGATACTTAAATAATAACAAATCAATTTCACACTGTATCCCGCACACATCATGGTAGGCAGGTGAGAACCTAGAACTGCTGAACTCAGGAGACATTGCGTGCTGAGTGGTGGAACCCAAGCCGCGCTTTGTCTCAACACCACAACCAGTTACGTAGACAGTCACACACTTGTGCCCCTGCGCTATGACTGGCCTCAATGGCTGACAATTTTTTTTTAATTTAAATTTGAAGTTTTATTCTGTGACTTATATAAATCATTTTTCTTTCAGGCCTTTTGATGCGAAAAATCCTTTCTTAGCACAAATTAAAGTAAACAGAGAATTGCATAAAGGTGGTGACAGGTCATGCTTGCATATTGAATTTGACATATCCGGCTCAAATATGAGATATGAGTCTGGTACGTATAAATTGAATTGAAATTCAACACAATATATTTGTTTACATTACTTTACTTACATTAAAAATATATTTTTTAGGTGATCACTTAGCTGTATATCCCATCAACGACAAGGACTTGGTAGAGCGTCTTGGAAAATTGACAGAGACTAATCTGGATGAAGTTTTCTCTCTAATAAATACAGATCAGGAAAGTACTAAGAAGCATCCTTTCCCATGCCCTACGTCATACCGTACTGCATTGACACATTATTTGGAGATTACAGCACTGCCGAGAACACACATTCTGAGAGAGCTTGTGGAATATTGTGCAGATGAAGAGGTAATATACTAGTACTTATGACATTTTTTACCAGCATAGGCATCTTCTAATCTATTCTTAAGATATTTCTTTAAACCATCCAATGTTTGAGATGTTTTGTGTTGAGTAGTGAAACTTAACAACATTCATCATTTTAGTGCTGTGGGACACCATCTAATTACAAATGCAATGGTTCACAACCATTGTATTTCTAGTTACTAAATTGGGTTATTTAGAATGGATTATTTTCATTTCATTCTGTAGTAGGTAAAGTATGGTGTTGAGTGTTGTTGTATTGTCTCGAATTATGGCGAAAGCAAAGGTCACTAGTTTTCACTACTGACAGTCTACCCTCAAATGTTCTAACCTAAAAATTGAAGTAATTAAACTACTACAACTTTTATGTATTATAATTTTTTTAATGCTTTATGTTGTATCCTAATGTTACGACACCGTTCCTCATTAAGACACATCTGTTCCTGATGTTCCTTCGAATTCTTCATGTGTTGAGTGGCGAGGAAATAAAAGTATTAAGTATTTCATTCCCCACAACTGTCGCGTTTGCAGTCGCAAGGCTCTCCCCCTGTGCCACGATGACCTCATGTATCATCATAATAAAACAATATTTACTTTATAGGACAAAAACAAACTTTTACTTATGGCTACCAATACCAAAGAAGGTAAAGAATTGTACCAGTCATTTGTGGTTGACGCATGCAGGAATGTTGTACACATAGTTGAAGACATTAAATCGTGTAAACCTTCACTGGACCATATCTGTGAATTGTTACCACGTATCCAACCCAGATATTACTCCATTGCATCTAGTCCCAAGGTGAGCTAAATAGATGCTATTTATTACTTATACTTTGAGTTTCATAATGAATTTATTATATAATATTAAATGTTAAAGTAAAGCAAGATAAGAAAATACATCATCTTATAAAGTGTTTGACCATTTTTTATAACAATACATATTATATTAATTATTTTACTGTATTTTTTTTTTGATTTTACTGTATTATTGTGTTTTAGTTGCATGTTGACACAGTGCATGTGACTGCAGTAGTTGTACAGTACACAACTCCTACAGGAAGAGTTAACAAGGGAGTGACCACAACCTGGTTGGCTGACAACAAGCCCGAGCCTGGCAAACCTCTGCCAAAGGTTCCAGTTTATATTAGAAAATCACAATTTAGGTATGTTAATTTTTTTGAAAATATATTTCTAATATTATTCACTTCAAACGGGAATTGAACCTACAATCTTTGCGTCACTAAATCACTGTAACGCAGCGTTCCTACAAATATGCTTATATTTTAAGTAAATTAAAAAAATATATATTTCGTACATTTAACATACATGTGAATGGAATACACAATTCATTATCACTTTGTGACATTGAAATTTAAATAATTATAATACAAAATTATGTATATAGAATTAATTATCTATATCAAAAATACAAGTCATTGAGAAAATATTGTAATTACAAATAAATAATACAGTTTCAATTTAATTAAAATTATATGCTTCTCAAATCACGTTGACCAGACATAAAACGTAATTATTTTAATTAAAATTAAAACATTTTTACTTTATTCGATGTTTGTTGAAAAGTAATAATTTTTTTTTAAGCTAATGTATAATGATTGTGTTAAGTGGGAAGTTATTAAAAACTTTGATTTAATTTTCGCTATATACCTAATTTTATTATTTCACATATTTGTTAAAAATATTGACCATTGGGTTTATTAACGACCAGTAGTATTGTTGGGTAGTGTATTTATTACCTAAAAATTTACTTATTATATTACAGTTGAAAATGTGACAAAGCACAATTAGTATTAATAAAAAAAAATGAAAGAACAAAATTTGCAAGTTGCATATTGCGCAATGCGAGAAAATAATATTCGTAAAGGAGGGTACAAAGTTTTTGGTTCACGTTATTATTATTTGCAACCTACCCTTATCTTAATTTGCTATTTTCTCTGCTCGAAGGTTGCATGGCAGAGATTGCTATTAAGCCGCCTTTTATACATTACAAATTTACATTTTATACATTACCCATTACTGAGGTAAAATAAAAATAAAATAAAAGTAAAATGGATAGGTATGAAATATGTATAAAAATTGAACTGAACCAAAATGTCTGAATAAAAAAGATTTAATTTCATGGTCATGTAGGCTTATTTTATTCATTTTTATTGCATAATATTAAGTACAGTTGTATATGAGTAGTAACAAGGTCGCGTAGTAAAGAAAAAAAAACTAATGTATACATTTTTTATTTAAGGACAAATTCTATTTCTACTTCCGTAATACACTATTGAAAAATAATAAAAAAACAGATTAGTTTGATTTTTGAATAATATTGCAAATTATTACAATATACTGTTCACATTACTATCATAAAAAATATATTACCATATAAAAGAATGATACCTATATATTATAAATGATTATATATTATTCACGTCTGTCACAGGCCAGGGGCAATGGAAACGGAAACATTAGGTTTCCAGGTACCCTCTGCCTATTCATTCGTCTTATAAATTAATTATTTGTGACGTAAATTTGACGCGTTGAACGTAAAATGGTCGACTTCCGCACTAAGCAAGGTTGACTGGCAATTTGAAGTTGTTACGATCAAAGAAAAAACAATCGAAAAGTAATACGAATATAAGTTATGCTGTTGTTTTGTTTTTGAAACTATATTGTTTTTGTTATTTTATAATGTCCTTTACTGTTTATGAATTTTTATGGAATAATTTTATTACTTTTTTAATAATTTATATTCAATGTTGCAAAAGAGAATAATGGAAAGATACTTTGTATATAATTTAAAATGTTATATAAAATCTTGCTAACAACATTGGCGGAGTGTTTTAAAAATCCATAAACGTTAGTAATAACTATTTTTAATTTATGACGGTGATCAGCAAAATACTGAAATGTAAACCAATTATAATAATATATGAAAGAATAAAATTTATCAAGTTTCCGCTTTATTAGCTTTTGACCGTTCGTTTATCATATAATTATTATCAGATTTTTTATCTTTAGTTGTGTTTCTTCTTTGCGTCACTAAGCTAGTGGCTCGTGTGGAAAATACATGCGTATTATATAGGTACTATGCGTATTATACTAGCGACCTAAACGCGGCTTCGCACGCTTTATTGTTACGTTAGAGTTACTATACACATTTTTTACATAAATCGTAGCCTGTATGTTATTCTGATGTAAAAGCTAGATAACTGTAAACTTTTATCTATTTATTTATTTATTTATCTAAATCAGTACAGTAGTTTTTGCGTGAAAGTAGAACAAACATCTTCACAAACTTTTATTAGTAGGATAGTAATATAGTAACAGATAATGTAGAACATTGATTAATATAAACATCAAGGCCTACTAAGTTTATTCTGAGAGAAATAGCTAATGTAATATACATGTAACTTATAATTTACCCGAAAAAAATAATAAAAAAAACATAATGCACTTTGTATATTAACAGTAGATATAATAAAGGACTTAATCTATATTGTAAAGTATTTCATAGATTACGCAATAGCTTATTTCAATTATGTAATGTAATAATGATTTTTTTGCACAAAATATTTCAAATTAATTTACGCAGTAAATTAGAGATAAGCATTAAAAGACTTCTTTTATAAAATTAATTACTTTTAATGATAAAAAACGTGAACAATTCTGGTATGTGATAACATTTTTTTTTATTTAAAATTGTTTTTTTTTTTTAATTAAGATTGCCAACTAGAACAACTATGATTCGGTATCACATGACAATGAAATATTAAATTATTGTTTTATCATGCCTCTCGCATTGCGCAATTTGTCCTAATTGAGACGTATTAACTGACGGGTACAGTTCCTTCGTACGTACTTTATAAATTTGGGGCCTACAATTTTTTTTTATTTTTTTCCCCTTAAAATCCGGCAACGCACCTGTATCTCCTATGGTGTTACACGGGGTCGTGGGCGACGGTGATCACTCACCATCTGATAATGACCCGTGCGCTCGATTAATTTGCCGTTTCCATAAAAATAAAATAATAAATAGGTACTATGCGTTGTGGTTATTTACAAGCCTTTCAGGGCCCTGTGTGAAGTCAAGGACCATCCGACCGGTACTGACCTTAAGTAAATACGTAACTGTGCACTGTTTCGCCTGATAAATTTTTTTTTTTTTTCTTGAATGCTACTCGAACATGCAGTTATTATATATATTCACACATTTTCAACGTAATATTTTTGTAATAGGATGTAACGCACCAACAATCAAATGATAAATTCAATGCCGTTCTAATTTTAAAAGTTTTTATAAGCAGAAGGTAATAATACTATGTAATATTTTAAAGATATTTTAATTGAAGTTGTTCATCATTTTCTATCGTTTTAAAACTTATGTGTATTATATAAGCGAGTTTAGAATATCAGTTAACTCGACGACCTTGTGGACCATTTAAATGTTTAGCTTAACGTTTGTAAGTAAAGGAATCTTGCCGCGGGTGAATATTCACGTTTAATGGATTCAAATTAAGAAATAATATATGTCTATTAATTACACGTTGAAAAAAATTCTAGAATCTATAGAAAAATAATAAAATATTTTTTTGGAGTAGAAGCGTCCCTATGACCTTAGTGGACAGGAGTAGGTAGGTAGGTAGTATGAGTGTGTTTCACATTTGGTCCAAGTTCTAAGGTAATGAATTGTGATATCATCTCAAGCGTTACGACGTACTTAAACAAATTTGTACACCAGAAGGTCGTATGTACTTTGTTAGTAAGCTGGTAGTTTTACATAATTTTCTTAGATGATATTTGCGCTTATGTTTTATGAACGTAACGTATGGGTAGAATGGTATAAGTTAACTTTCGTAAGGAGTACACTTTAAAAGGAAGTAAATATATTTATTATTAGGCCCTCGTGGTGAAGTAGCACAGGGTTCAAATGTAATGTATAAGTCGCATTTATATGCGACAGTTGTGAGTTTGACTCCTTTTGATTCCTTTGTCGCGTCAAAATAAATGATTTTTTACTAAACATGACAAAAGGCTGCGTTGAGGCTCGCCACTCATCACGCAGAGTCCCGAAACTTGGGCGGTGTCTGATAAACAGAGTGTCTTAATACTTGTTTCTCTCTGCGTAGGCACTCTTCTAAATGCGAGATATAGTTAAAAAATATATATTTATTTATGTATCGTTCCCAGGTTACCTCTGCAAACCCAAACGCCGATAATAATGGTGGGTCCGGGCACAGGGATCGCCCCCTTCCGCGGCTTCCTGCAAGAGCGAGCCCACGCGCGCGCCAACGGCAGGGAAGTCGGTGACAACATACTATATTTCGGCTGCAGACATCGTGATCAAGACTTTTTATACCAAGAGGTACGTGTGACAATTTTATTTTAACGTTTATTATGTTAGAAACTTACCCACTCAAAAATTCTAATATCAAATATATGAAAATTATAACGGCGTAAAATGCTTCAATTGTAAAATATATATGCCGACGCATTGTGAAATTCACAAATATGTCAACATCACACAGTCAGACTAATATAAAATATCGATTTACAATATCGATGTCTCCTATGATAATTATGATAAAGAAATTGTAGACATTCGAGACATCGTGTTATCATATAATTCTTTTATGATAAAATTTAATATGACATTCTCGCATACTTAATATTTGTTAACAAATGTTTTTTTTAACAATATGGACATATTGACTTTCTTCTACCAAAATAGTACTAAAATATATAAATAGATTTACGTTTCAATTTTTTATTTTCCAAATAATAAATTTTATTTGAATAAACATCAAAAATAGCGCAAGGTTTCCTAGTTGTATTACCTAGTTAGCCTTCATACACTAGCATTAAAAATGGCAATGGCAGTAAGGCCTAATTCCCCATTTAGCTTTACATTAATATATTTCCGATATCCTGGTCTAGTGTTAACAAACATTTGGAAATTCTGTTTGAAATAATATACAATATGATGGTTTAAAAAAATATTTATAAATATACAACTTAGTTTACAGTTAAATTTTCATTATTCTGCTTTCTGTGTCGGTAGTTGATACATTTGTAATAAGTTGGAATCTATAATGCAAGTAATATTTAACGTACAGTGTCGATGTCACTTTTTTTAAATAAAATATTGATAAATTTATATTTATACATATCTGTAGGATTTATTTATTATTTTATGTAACTTTCAAATTATGGCAAAAGATCTCAGTTAATAATGCTTAAAGCTGGTTATAAGTCATCGCTGTTTTTGTTTTCTGATAGCAACGAGGGGACAACAATTCCTCCAAATCATTGAAAATAATAAAGAATGTTGCCATGAAACTTTGAAACAAGGTTAAACTTTAAAATCTCTTCTTGAGATTCGATATTTAATATATATTTTTGTATTTTGTAGGAATTAGAAGAACACCAAAAGAACGGCAATGTAGAGTTGCATGCCGCGTTTTCACGCGATCAACCGGAGAAAATATATGTGACGCATTTACTAGAGAAAAATTTAGATCGAATTTGGGATGTTATTGGGAAGAGAAATGGACATTTCTACATATGCGGGTAAGCGATATCTAAACTAATCCACATTCATATCTTATAATTATAAGAGATATATTATACTAATCTCGTGTATTGTTTTACATTTATTACATTATATTGCATACTTCCTTGTATAAGAGATTGCGAAACAAAGAATCTTTTACATCAGTGCTTTGGCACTCAAATAACATTGTTTGTATGTAACAATCTGTGATGTGATTATCTGTAAAACGTAAATACGAAAAGTGATTTAAAAGATAATTTAAATGACTTGGATTTTTTTGTTGTAGCGTTAATAAGTAATTTACATTTGGTAACGCGATATAAACGCATATTTCATAAATTTAATCCAATTGTCAAAATGAGGTTAATATGCTTTAGGTAGTACATGTTATATAGATATATTCGCATTATAAAATGCATCCGTTATTTGGTTGTCATTTTAAAAAAATGGTTTTTTTTATCTAAATATTATACGGCACCGAATTATTTTTATCCAATGGAAATCAAGAGGGACGCGGATAATATATTCTTATGACGCAAACTTTATACACGCCACGTTGTAAACTTTGAACTGTTGTTAGCTGTGCGGTGTTTAACATAAAGATAAATACATTTTTTTTCTAACATAATAGCTTCAGAACCGAGTGTATTAATAATCATATTGAATAATAATGAATATCTAATTTTATGCAATATCGTCAGCATCAGTGCCAGGATCTTTTAAAAGCTAAAACACGTTTATCTACATTATGCAGTAAAAACTGCTTTAAAAGCGACGTGAATACTTTACAAAAGTACTTACTATACATTATAATGTTTTATTGTCCCAGTGTGACCACTAGACAGCGACTATACTCGTATAGTATATTGATATAATAGGATACTTAAAGTAATCATTTTCACGAAACATTTTTTTTGTCCAAAAATTACAGTTACAAGGTCCTGCACTGACCCCGACGATATGTTGAATAATTTATATACATATAAACCTATAAATAAATAAATAAATGTAATAACTGTTTTATTATTTTATTTTTCTTTTATAGTGATGCGAAGAACATGGCCGTGGACGTCCGTAACATTGTTTTAAAGGCTGTCATAGAGAAGGGAGGTCGTACAGAGGCCGAAGCGGCGCAATTCCTCAAAAAGTTAGAATCTATGAAGAAATACTCCGCGGACGTGTGGAGTTAATCTTTTAGAATTAATTCTATAAAAAATACACATTATAAATCAAAACAGCTGTTCAATACCAGCGAGTGAGTTACGCAACTACTGTCGTGGCGTCGAGGGTCGTCGAGTGACATTTCCTTTTGAATTATCAGAAGTTGTTAACGTATTAGTTATTTAAATACTGCTTTATTTATATTCTTTACTTTTCCACTAAGTAACTATTAAATTGCTAAGTCTATATGACTAAATTATTTTTGATTATATGGAAATGTATCCAATTATTTTTTTCTTAATTTATACACGTGTCTGTTATTTCAAATGAAATTATATATTTTATTTTTATTTTCTTGTAATCTGCGGTCTTTTTATTGGTAAACTGCCTTTAGTTTAATTTATTATTTTATCATTTTTATTTTCATGTTTCTTGCACTTTTTTTGTTCTGTTTCTGAAAAAATGTACAAAATAAGTAGAAAAAAAAATTAACGAAATGAATTTTGAAGGTGCACAAAAAATGACATAGTTTTTATAATTGTTAATTGTAAGGACTTTTAGAACAATTTTTTCAGTGAGTTATTTAGGTTTTTTTTTTCCCTAGAATAGTTTGTTATTGTTGTGTACATTTTGAGCTAATAGCTTATATAAATAAATGTTATATGTAAGTGGACTGGGATATATAAGAAAAATGAGGTTATATTAAATTTTATATAAAAACTTGATTAAATATTTTATATAGTATGTCGTTTTTTCTTTATTTTCAACCTTTTACAACGTAAAACAGAGGTCAAAGAATACATTACAATTGTTAATATTTAAATATAATATAATTAGC
>JAATLQ010032146.1:244649-271047 GCA_013421005.1 Heliconius erato x Heliconius himera | reverse complement strand
CCTAGAATAGTTTGTTATTGTTGTGTACATTTTGAGCTAATAGCTTATATAAATAAATGTTATATGTAAGTGGACTGGGATATATAAGAAAAATGAGGTTATATTAAATTTTATATAAAAACTTGATTAAATATTTTATATAGTATGTCGTTTTTTCTTTATTTTCAACCTTTTACAACGTAAAACAGAGGTCAAAGAATACATTACAATTGTTAATATTTAAATATAATATAATTAGCTTTTATATAGCAAGATCGATTGTTTGTTAGTTTATCGTAATGATATCGTAACGTTTCCGTGTTTTAAGTACGTACTCTACATATAGATAATATTTGTAGAATTATTCTATTTAAAACTATTTCTTCATTCATTGATTTTAAAAATTATAAAATTGTTTTATATCAATATAAAACGTATTCAAATACGTAATCAATAAATTTGATTTAATTAATGACTTTGTTGCGTACATTTTTAAATATAGAGTTTTATGTTAGTCTTATTTAGATATAGAAGATGGTTCGTGAAAATAAATTTATAATTTTTTTTGTTGTAAGCTAATGTAATGGCTCGACAGCGTTAAATCTAAATTATATGGATGAATTGTAATCTAAGATAATTTCTAATCTAGACGAATTATACGAATGAAAGTCTAACCATAAATGACATTTTAATCTGAATGATTAATAATGAATTTATAGGCTCATTTAAAAAAGTAGCTTTACTAATCTCTCTGAGTTATTTATTTATCTGTTGCAGATTGAATACTTTTTTTTATAAATTGTAATCACTTAATCTTGTTACAAATAGATTCTTGGAGCAAGTGAATTATTATTATTACATTTATTTTGTCATAGATTTTGAAAGTTTTTTGTGTTATTATAAACGTTCGAGTTGCCCTTTGCAACTTGGTTTGCGTAGACTAAAACATATTTTTTTTGTCGTTTCCGTTGACGTCATTCCGTAGAATCTATAATTGAAATGTGGCATACATTTCAAAGAAAGCTAATGTTTTCGATGATACATTGTGTGTTACATTACGTTTTAAACATAAAGCTATATAGATTTTGTCTTTTGTTTTATGTTGAAATTATACAAAATCATAATCAACTACGCCTACAGAATACAAAGCTATCAAAGAATCTCTAATTTCTAATCTTAAAGGAAGCCATCGTCTAATTTCGGAACGTAGCGATATTTTTATCATAGTTGTAGAGATACAATTTATTTTTAATTAGAATTAATGTTTTTTTTAAATTTAATTATAATGATTATTGTTTAATGATACTTGAAGCAGAGGATCGTTCATCGTGGAGTTCAGTAGTTCTTCATCCACTCTTGAATAGGCCTCCCACAAAGATCCGAAATGCTTGTGTATTTTCAAATGTAGGTACATATTTTCCATAACTTATTATATAAAATGATGTCCGGAAAATAAACTGACAAGAGTATTAAAAATAAAATAAATTAACAAACGATGTTGCAAGTCATAACGAAGAATTGAAGTTGACACGAAGTTGTAAACTTAATTACATATGTGTAATATATAATTATACATTTAAGTTAAAACGATGATAAACTGATTCTAAATAGTATTATATCATAGATTATTCTACCTAAATCTCCCGTTCCATCAATTTTACTGAGTATCCTGTATATAGTGTACATATATATATATTTTGAATCCCGCATATATAGAATAGGCAGAGGATACTTAGTGGTACTGTTAAGACACTCCGTTGCCCACTTTCCGCCAGATTCTTAAGGCATTGCTTGTTCAACTTCAGTGGCAGAACTCAACGCTGCAGTTTGCCTGCTTACCAGAGCAAAATTAAAAATTAAATGTTTCATTTCGCTCACATAAATATTAAATATTTCATTTCCTCGAGTGGGAATCGAACTTACAACCCTTCGCGTTTATAGTCGCAGGCTTGTGCTACACCGGTCTCTATAATCATAATGACTTTTAAACTTGAAGTCACGAAGATCACGTCACTTGAAATCTACGTCGAACTGCACTTGGAAAAATATACATATAGATACCTATCAAAGATAACGTAATGTAGATATCATTGATCAATTCAATTGACACTAATCTACGACAAATAATTACTGCATTTTTTTAATGACTAATATCTATAATCTTTCGGTGCTTAAATATTGGCTTTTTATTTAAAGTGTACGTGATAGATAAATGAGATAAAATTCACATAATTTTGTGTGAGTTATACAAAATTATGTGAATTTTATAATTCCATACGCCGGACAATTGTCTTATTTTAAAGATTTTAATCACAAAATATAAATATAATGAAAATCATTATAATTTTAAACAAAAAAAACCGACTTACGAAAAAAAAGGTTAATCGAAATCGGCGGCGTCATATTGAGTTATTCGTCCATTTGTCGCGCACATACTTAATGCAAATTTAAAACTTAAGAATGTGATTTTCTCATTGATAACATTGTCAAAAATGGATCATGAAAAGGCACCAGACGGAAAGCGCCAACTTTAAATAAAAAAAGTTGTTGAAGAAGTTGTTCTATAGATTGCGTGTGTGTGTAAAATACAACAGCTGTAGACATGCGTTTTATAACAACTGCAAGCAGGAAGTTAATCACCTTTTTTTTTAAAATTAGCATGCCTTGAAGTCTTGTGGAAACCAATTATAAGTTTATATTGTTTTCAATTTTTCACACAATTTTCCCAATTGTGACATAATTTATCATTTTACATTGTTGAGTTGTTAATGACAATAGTAATAAATATAATTACAGATATATATCTATATTTCAAGAAATTATTCTAATGAAATGTATAATGATTAGACTTATATGTATTTAATAAATATATAGTCACAATAATTTGCGTTGTATTATCAAAAATATATATTATCGTATTTTTTGCTAGAAAATTGCACAAAAAGCGATAGAATTTTTTTATGTTTCGTCCTTGACGTGATGTGATTTTTTTTTGTTAGATTTTTTTTATATTAAGCAGAAGTTTTAAATATAAAATCATTTATTTAAATGTGGGGGTTCATGAGGGAAGGCTTGCGCGCATCCGCTACCACGTTCACCATTCGAGAATGGACTGATAGGGCATGGCCCTTAAAGCGACGCTAACCAGTGTAGTGTTTAGTAAATGGCGACGAACGCGGCGTTGGGGACCGCTACCTAACACGCCATATACGGCAGCGTGGAGGACGCAGCTACAAATAGCCGATATAGGAGTGATGGGACAGAAGATGAATGAATTGTGAGATATGATAGATGACTGAGATCTGGTTGTCTGTTGTTTGTGTGACAGACATTATTACATTAGATTAAAATATATTTTAATAAGTGTACTGTAATAAATAATCTCTTTATTTAATAACAGTACCTTTTAGTATTTAAAATAAAACGATATATCTTCTTCCTGTTTCTTTAATAATTAGATAAATATAGTAAGAAACAAATGATTTGCAAATAAAGTTTTGTGATAACGTGTTTATCATTTACATTATTTTAAATTATACTATCTGGTATTTAACCTTCACGTTCAAAAGTGTTTTGTAATTGTAAAATTCGTCGTATAAAGTTTACTGATAAGGTGACATAATAGGTGTCATTAAATAAGTATTACAATCAAATTTCCTCTTTATTTTTATAATTTACTAGGTTTTACTTGCGTCTCCGCCCGCTTGATCCCATAGATAGTCGTTTAACTAAGACACATTCGATTTTCACATTTCGATTTTCACAAGACCAATAACTCAGATACAGTCAAGATATTACCACGACTCCGTTTCTATGGTTAGGACTACTGTTGGCGACATTAAACCTTTCCATATTTCAGTAAGAGTTCACCAGGGCTCGACTCTTACTTACATCCAAGACCAGCTTTCATGGCTGATGATGTATGTCGATGATATAGCACCGACTGATGCTGGAGTGTAAAGTGAACCTCTAGAAGGGTATGCTTGAGAACGGTGGTCTTAAACTAAATGTGTCGAAGAACGAGTACATGGCCTGTGGGAGCCCAGACTTGTGCACTATCCATATAGGTCCTGATCCAGCCGTTAAGTCGATGCACGAGTCTGGAGGTATTGATCATGATGACAGCTGGACAAGGACTGCCTGGGCCAAAGGGCAGGAGGTCACCGATGTGGTCTGCGATCACAGGGTACCGCTTAAACTCAAGAGTCTGATATACAAGAACATCATTCGACCGGTTCTTTTATACGGTAACTAATACTGTCCAGCACTATCTGGGCACACTCAGGAGCTTCACGTCATGGAATTGACATGAAAGATGTTCAGGCGGTTGTGCGGCGTAACGACGAAACGCGACCACATACGTAATACATTAATTTAAGGTACTCTTGGAGGCCGTGACGTAGCGGAGAAGCTCCAAGAGCGTCACCTAGGATGGTTTAGCCACGTTACGCGCCGGCCTAAGAACTATAGCGGATGGAAGTGCCTTGCAATATCAGTGCCTGGTGAGACCTTTCGGACGCCCAAGGAAGCGCTGGTCGTATGTCGTGATCCAGGACATGAGAGCCAATGGTCTAAGCACGCTAGAGACCGTGCAAAGTGGAGTAGGTTGATCGTTTAGGGAGACCCTGGCAAAAACCGGGATTAATGCCAGGAAGAAGGAGTGGAGATATTACAAGTACATTGATAAAATTACGTAAAGTAATATAGCTTTGCACGATAAATAGGCTATCCAATACAAAAAAAATCTAACCTTGGTTAAATGTGTTAATTTTAGGAACTACTGGTTGTTCCTAAAATTAACCCATCTAACCAAACAAACTCGCTTTATAATAAGTATCGATAGCAGATTGATATTTTTCAGATATACCTAATAAGTTTATTACAATGACTATGTTTTTATATTTTTGAAATAAATTAAAATCTATGACTGTCTCTATACCGTTATCTTCACATCAAACGAGGCCAGCTTGTGATCTCTTCATTTGTCATCGTTATATCACATTATGTTTACTTAAATATTTTTCGGGTATCGAAACGTAATTAATAAAGTACAAGGAAAAATTAATAATTTGTTTATTGGATTTATATTATACTTATAAACTTAAATATATTAAAATTTTAAAAAATCTTTCAAAAAGTCTAATTCGTCATGTAATGGTCTTGAAAAAAAATTAAGCTTTATTTACCGTTTCAGATTTCAATTGAATAGCAGGTGTAATTGGCAGAGATCATCTTATCGAAGTTAATTTTTAATGAATATAGTACGAAATGAAAGTTTATGTAAGTAAGTTATGTATATATTTATACGGTAAATTATATATCTATTGTTTTTTTTTCTACTTCAGAATAAGCAAATGCAATTTAGGAAAACAATTAGAAGCTTCTCGATTTACGACGACGACCTTAAGCATTTTCTTTGTATAGAGGTTTTTTTTCTGTATATTTTAGGGCGGGTACCAGACTATTCTGGTCGATCTGGCTCCACCACCATCCAGGATTAGATATACTTCACTATACACGATTGTCGTATCAATTTTCTGGCTCATATATTATGTACATAAATGCATTTGAAAAATATTATAATTTAATTTTTAATTCTATGTAACGTTTTGATTTAGCATTTATTGCTCGCAACCTTACATATCGTTTCTGTACGGTAATTTCCAGAGCTCGTCATCGTTTTTTTTTATCAATTATATACGATAAAATTTAATTAATTTAATTAAATATAAAAGGTAGCCTTGACGTGTAAAATTTTTTAAATATTGTTATTTGAAAAAATTTACACGTCAAGGTACAAAATAACATGCAAATATTATTTAAATAGCCTCTAAGATATTCTTATAATGTTATCAGTTATTTTCCTATATTTAAATTTTAAAAATTAATGGTTTATCAATATATAACACTATTTTTCATTAAGACACTTCCTTTCCTGGAAAGGGTTTGTCTTAACTCATTCTCGAGCGCCAATGCCGATGTGCCAATTTGAGTCAATTAAAGATTTTTTGTTGCAAAAGTTGTGAGTAAACTGATAAATTGATAAAATGATTGATAAAAAAACTATTTGATAAATTTTATATAGAAGGTATAACTATAGCTAAAGAAAAAACATTTACTTTATATTAATTACTTTATATTAATAGTATTTTATTATCGATTAATTGAATATGATCAAAAACTAGGTGTGGAGGTTATCACACGCTTTTTATAATAATTCAATGTAGACGAATTATAATAAATAAATACTTATGGTTTACAAAAAACTGTAAACGACGCCTATTATGAAACACACAATAACGATTTTATTTACAAAGATTTTAAAAATTTCCAAATATCAGTGTGCCAATTTTGATACAATGGCTACAAATGATGTTAATAATAATAATAAGAATTCCGTTTATTTCGAAATTAAATTTACGATAAATAATTATACAATTTAAATTACAAAATGTCTCTATATTCGGTGGGCCTCTTGGGATAGGCCTCCTCTAATCTCCATTACTTCCTATCCCGTGTAACTCTCCTCCAATTAGGTTATGCCGTTAGCTCAATTCCGTCCTCCCATCTTGTGTTGCCTCTCGCGGCATCGTTTACCATTCCTTGGATACAATTCCGTTATCACCTGATGCCATTTTCCTTTCGTGTCTCGCAGTATATACCTTGTCCATCTCCATTTTTGTTGATCTATTTTGGTCTCAGGCGTCAAAGGTTTTCTTTTTCCCGACTGCTAAGGAAGGGTTATGTTTTTCGCGCGTATCTTGTATGTATGTAGTATTCTTTATTACCTCATATCTCCACAACCTCTGAACGGATTTACACAATTGAGGTATCGTTAGATTCATATTAGCAGCCCAAGTGTTCTTAGATAGGTGACGTTAAAAAAAACAATCATGGCAGCCGTGGGATCCCATTTGACTTAGTGAAAAAAAAATCGTTTCGAATACCACAATATGGGTATCAAATTCAAGAGCTTAATACGAGGATTTCAAAAAGATATATCATGATTATCATTACTTTAATAAATCCTAACAAAAAAGTGAAAAATAAAAAAAATATTTTTTTTAATACCTTACTTATAACTTAAGATTTCACTATCTCTGTAAGGGACCAGTATTTTTCCGTTCTATTATTTATTTCGGCTGAAATTGGGTTTAATCTTGTGCCGAAATGAATTGGTCATTAGTTTTGTTTTGTTAATGTTTACTACTAACTTTAAACTCTGCACCATAATTTGCAAATTGACTGGGTTTTCTTCAAATAACGCTGTCTTCTGTAAAACGTAGATGGGTCAACCTTTTCCTATTATTATTTAAGCCAAAATTTTCCCAATTTTATTCGGTAAGTATTTTCCACGACTGCCGAAATCAGTTTTGGAGACAGTGGATCTCCCTGCCTCACTGCTCTACTTATGCTTAATTCGTCCCCTAAGGCTCTTAATTTTATCCTACCCTTACCTTTACTATTGGTGTAGATGTTTTCATTAATATTACTGGTATACCTAGTTGTAAGAGGGCCTCATTCGTGACTCACAGTGTTGAATGCCTTTGCATAATCGATGAACGCTGTATATATTTTTATTGAACTCTTTGTGCTTTTCAATAATCTGGTTGAGTTTATGGTTGTGGTCAATGGTTGACAACTATTTTCTAAGCCCATCTTGTTTAACAGGTTGATGCTCGTTCAATTTAGGGCTGATTCTATTCAGTAGAATTTTTGCATATATTTTATAAATACTATTGATCCATTAGTTTTCTATATCTTCATTGTCGCGTTTTTTGTGAATCAAGATAATGTGGGATTCTTTCCTCCTTTTGTTCTCAATTTGTTTTTATATGTTTTAGTAAAAAAATACAAAAATAAATGGATATGGATTGCTTTTGGCAAATACAAAAATGAGATTAATCAAGTCAGCTTCACGCTGTATCCCGCACACAGCAGGGTAGGCATGGGAACCTAGGGTTAAGACACTCCGTTCCCCACTTTCTGCCAAATTCTGGAGACATTGCGCGTTGAGTGGCAGAATTCAACGCTGCGCTTTGTCTCGACACCAGAGAAACCACACCACAAGAAATGGAAATATAAAATTAAGTAAATATCTCATGTCCTTGAGTGGGGATCGAACCCACAACCAGTCGGTTTTACAGTCACACTTTGTGTCACTGCATCACGACTGGCCTCTATGTATATTAATTTCAAAACAATAATATGATTACAATACGAAAGTATTCTTTTTTTTTTTTTATAGCTTCACGCTGTATCCCGCACACAGCAGGGTAGGCAGAGGGAACCTAGTGTTAAGACACTCCGTTCCCCACTTTCTGCCGAATTCTGGAGGCATTGCGTGTTGAGTGGCAGAACTCAACGCCGCGCTTAACCTCGACACCAGAGCGAAGAAATTGAAATATAAATTTAAGTAAATATTTCATCTCCTCGAGTGGGGATCGAACCCACAACCAGTCGGTTTTGCAGTCACACCTCGTGCCGCTGCGCCACGACCGGCCTTAAACGAAAGTATTCTAAGCCATTTAAATGCAGTTTTCACTATTATATTTTGGCAAACTTCTTCTATTAACATTTAGTGGTTTTTTTTAGTATTAGAATATTTTCGTATTCTAATAACATTACCAATCTAAATAGATAAGAAGATCAACCAGGCGAAGCCGCGAGAGGATCAATAAATTAAGATTGTATAATAAATAAAAAACAAATAAATTTTTAAAACGATAATTTATTGATTTAACCGCAAATATATTAGTTTATATACAGTAAAGGACGACAACAAAATGCAAACGAGAGCCAGCTACATATCAATATCGATGCACACTCTGATATCAGCAATTTCCTGTGAACTCTAAAAGTGAATAGCTTAGAACTAACGGAGTCTAAGTCGCATAGCCTACGAGTCCACTAACATCGCAAACAAACATCAAACCTACGACACCTAATTTTTCCAACATATTAAAAAAAAAAAATACTGAATAAATTTTAGAACACAAATATCAAATCGCTTTTAGTATCTACTTAACATTTCTATTATGTACATTATCATTAAACTAGAGTCAGGAATATTGACATGCTCATTATAACATCAGTTCACCATTTACTCTCACATCAGTCGATAGTATCAAAAATATAAATTGTTTTTTTTTCTACTATGCACCGGAAGAATATTTAAAAGGAACTTTTTTTAAGCCACAGATAACTATTTTAACATAGAATGAGAAAAGTAAAAGTTATATTTTCAAAGTCAGTCACATACTGTGTTTTAGTGATTGTTTAAGAAGAAGGCAACCATTCAAGACATTGTACTTTGTTAGTATACACACAATATTTAACAATAAATTCTACTCAATATACACTATTTCCTCATAAAATTTCAATCAACTGATATAATACGCAAATACAACCTTTTTACATTAGTACACACAGTATCAGATTACTACGTTTACAAACATAGTCGTAGCTAAGTATTCAATATGTATGTATTGCTATTATTTTCTAAAAGAAATATACCTTTAATATGATAGCCAACGTCAACTAGCTACGGCTCTGTTTCCAAAGTTCCCCTATATGTTGTTCAGTGGAAATTAAAATTCCAAAAAAATGTATAGACAAAACAGGCAACTGTTACGAAAATCTAATTTAAAAGGCCACCGTTAGTTAACAAGGCGATATATCCATAAGACAGTATATGACATATAATTTACATTATCGTATCACTGGCACTGCACACGCGGAACAGAGACGGAGCGTACAAGAAATAAATAAAATGCAGATGGCAGTGCTATTACTTATTATAATGAGCATCCTGACCAACTTCTAAATTTCCTACACGAGGGCATCTAAAAAAAAAAACGCAAAGATAGAACAACTTACACGAGCGCCAAGAACTCCTAATTCATCTATGAGACAGTAGTTGTCGTTACTATGAATCATTACAATAGTCCATAAGCGTATTATATGTATTTAAAGTGTAATTTGTGGGAGTACAGACGCTGGAAGTCGACAGAATACCGGGTCGGTAAAAACAAGTCCAGTACGAGTTCAAAACGAGTCAACGTATAAAACATAAGCATACCGTAAGAAGTAAGCGTCTATTACATATAAGTTCACAACATAAGAAGGGGGCTAGAGTAGGGGGGCGCCGGCGCGGGCCGCGGGGCTCACGAGTCGGCCGGCACGTCCCACTCCGCGAGCCCGCGGTCCACCAGCTCTCTGTTCAGGAATATTACTTGCTGTGGACAGAAATAAATAACACTTTATTAATATATTATTAAAATCCTTGTAATTCATGTTTTGTTCGTCGTAGCGCAACAGTAGCGTTAGACTGTAAGGGCAACGATAGTTGATTTAAATGTCACTGAGGGGCATAAATTATTTTCTCGTTCTGGTAAGAAGATAAAGCGCAGCGTTTACTTCCGCAGTTCAAATTATAATATCTCTAAAATCGGTAAATGGGAAATGAAGTGTCTTAGGTTCTCTCTGCGTACACAGCTATATGTAGAACATAATAGCATGTAGCTTAAAGAAAATCGTGCGACACTCAAAAATCAACAAAAAGTTTTTTTTTGTAATTTATTGGTTGGCAGAGAGAAAAGTAATAAGTCCACTCCATCCTCTACATTACATCACGGCATGGAAAAACTGACTAAATTATTCATATAAATTAAACATCTTCATGGATGGTATTTGAACCCAGAAAAATCATTTTTAAAACATAGTCTTTATTTAGTTATTCCGTTAACAAAAATAAAAAGCACAATATATAAAAGTTCGTACAAATACAAAAGTTTTACGTGGATTTTATATATAGGATGACGAACGGCCGATCTTAACAATTTATCTATCTTCAACAATCTGTTATTGTTAAAGGTAGACAACCACGGCAACTAGTTTTATGCGCATTCATATCTACAATATTCGATACAAACTTGAATAGATAAAATACATATTTGATTGTAGTAAACGAATTAAATGACGCATTTAAAAAAACTCAACTACTTAATAAAAAATCTACAATTCCAAATTTTGTTATGTTCATACTTGTAACTTATATTTTTTTTTGCTTTGCTTTGCTTCACGCTGTATCCTGCACATAGCAGGTTACAGCGTGATACAGGCAGAGGGAACCTGACAACCTAGTGTAGTCTACAATCAGGCGACTTTTGGTGGCATTGCGTGTCGAGTGGCGGAAATCAACGCCGCGTTTTGTCACGTTTACAGTCGCATGCACGACACGGCTGGCCTGGTAATTTTAAACTACAGCGTAACTATTTTTTGTAGCATTCAATTAGTTGTCTATATTTTTGATCATATATATGATATAAACAAGCAAAAAGCTTGGAACATTTTTTGCTTGGACATTTAAGGTTGTTTATATGTTTTTCAATTGCATTTTTTGTTACTATTCGTCGTTCACGGTCGACGTGGTCGGTGTGAACAACCGACACAGTCGGAATACACTCAGAAGTGAACCCGCACTACTGACGCACGTTATTTATATTGGCTTACAATAATCTATTGTCAAGTACCGTCAGTGTACTATCCACCAAATTATATGACACATATCATACCAGTATTTACAAGTAGTTTCAATCATTATTCTCTAACATATATTTATAATTTTTATCATTGTAGGAACAATAAAAACGGGTTTGAAGCTTTAAAAAGTATTATACGGTCGTGGCGCAGCGGCACGAGGTGTGACTGCAAAACCGACTGGTTGTGGGTTCGATCCCCACTCGAGGAGATGAAATATTTACTTAAATTTATATTTCCATTTCTTCGCTCTGGTGTCGAGGTTAAGAGCGGCGTTGAGTTCTGCCACTCAACACGCAATGCCTCCAGAATCCGGCAGAAAGTGGGGAACGGAGTGTCTTAACACTAGGTTCCCTCTGCCTACCCTGCTGTGTGCGGGATACTGCGTGAAGCTAATTTAATTTTTTTAATTTATAATATTTATGAAAAATTAATTCCCACTCGAGGAAACGAAGTATTTATTATTTTAATTTCTTTGGTCTGGTGTAGAAACAGAACGCGGCGTTGAGTTCCGCCACTCAACACACAGTACCTCCAGAAATCCCTATCTACCATTCTACCTGTCCAGCCGTGTGCGTACAGCGTAAAGCTGATAAAATATTATTACATGTATATATAAAGTGTTTTTGTCATCACCACTTTAAATAAAGCCACAGTTTTAACTACTCTATAAAAGCCCAATACAATTTATTTACTTTTTCTCAAAAATGAAAAACTGATTTCTTCATACAAAATATATAATAAAATTATAGTTGTAAAATAAAATGCTATTTGTCAAGAACGACGCACGCACACATAAACCTATCAAAGGAAAACCGCTGCATACGCCTCATTCCGAAATTGCGTCGTAGCTATTGGCGGCAAAGTTAAAAAAAAACTTCGTCTAAACTGTTGAACTTATATATTTTACCCTATATACCTTTCCGTAAAAGCAGCGCTGACGCTTCCACCCCTGTATATATGTGATTTTTTTTTATTTAAAAATAAACTTGCTAATTTAGTATTTAATATGACGCAAAACTTTTTTTTCTTATTAACGACTTCCATCTATTTATATTATATACTTTCACACAAAGTTCTATTATCAAGATATTATCATAAAATAGTAAGTCAAAATAAAAAAGAGCACAATTAAATAATTCTGAGCCAATAGCATTGAATTAATTAAGTAGTTGTTATGGCTAAAGAGAAACCTGCCAGTGCCACATCTATCTAACAGATAGATGTGGCACTGGCAGGTTTCTCTTAAGATAAGAAAGTGCGTCATTGATTAAATATAAGCAGTAAGAGGTAAGAGCGTACCTGCGGGTTGAGCGTGAGGTAGAGGTGCACGAGCGGCAGGCCGGCCTCGTCGTAGCCCGCCACCTGCGCGTGCAGCAGCTGCCCCGCCGTCAGCCCCGCCATGATGCGCAGCGCCTCGCCGCTCCACTCCGCCTCTGCGCACACACCGACACGTTACACTACTGTGTTCAACAACACACACAACACAGAAGTGGAGTGGATGGAATGTCTGAACACTTTTCTGACTGAGTTTTTTTCCCGGATAGCAAGGTAGTCCAAAGTTTAATAATTTTATTCTAAATAATAAGTTACATGCTTCATTTTTTGAACATCAAACAATTTACCACCATTTTGCTATAGTTAATATCTCAGAACTGTAAAGAACCGGCGCAAGAAACGAGGCGGGACTTTTATTTTTTTATCAATTTTATACAAATACATATGTAATTATTTTAAATCCTCTGACGTTTTCTGGAATCCTTGTGTAGAGAAAACCTAATATTGTATTTCTAGCTTCATTCACTACTTTGTACTGAATTCGAATCTTTAACTAATAATAGAAAAGTAAGAACGAAAGAAACTTTTAGCATTCCAGATCCACATTTAAATGGCAGGTCCATTGCACTGCAGAAGAGCTAAGAGCAGTGTCTGACACTTGCAACCCAAGTATAGTTCCCAAGTATATAGCTGGAACTTTTAACATGTGCATTATTGCTCATTTTATAAGTTCCAGCTTTATACATTGTAAAGACTGACTCACCTCTAAGCAAAGTAACAAAAGCTACCTTAGCAAAAATCTATGCTATCTCAGTTACATTGGAGCAAAATGGTGGAATAAAGATAATTTAGGTCATCATGTTTAATCTCACACTGACACTGTTCTCCAATTGTCACTCCAATGTAGCGTATTAAGGCGTTTTAGGCGTAACTCAACGCCGTGCTTTCGCTCTACACCAGAACAAAGAAATGAACATATAAATATTTATTTTCCTTGAGTGGGGATTGAACCCACAACCAGTTAAATTTAGTCACACTTTGTGCCTCTGCGCTACAACTGGCCTCAATCATCGTGCAGTGATGGATGGCACCAGATATTAATTTTTAAACGTTCATACATTTATTTATATTTATTATTGGACAAAGTCCAACACAAAACTAATAAAATTGTTTCAAATAACATTGCTCAAAGTAATAATAAATAAAGTAAACCAAATTCATAAAAATATAAGTCAAGGACTAACTGATAATAATAAAAGTGAAGTGTTATTACATTATACAAGTTATAATGGTATTAGAATTTAGAAAATTTAATTTAAAGCAGCAAGCCCTCATTTACTGATGTTTCCATGATTCACTAATCACAACAAGCACAATATGCGAAAGCTGGATAATTTTATAGAAAAAATTAAATGCAATTACATGAGTATGTGTAACATTAACTTTGTTTTAACTAGAAAAATGTATAAGAAAGACTTATATAATTTAAACTCGCCAATTTAAACAAATAAAATAAAATAATAGAATATCATGAAATTTAATGAAACTAAAGTAATATTTCTACAATTATGATTGACTTAAGATTTAATAAGCAAATCATACAGAATAATTTAAATTATCAATTTCAAAAATTATATGGAGTCTAATATAATGAAATAATATAAATAATGAAACAAATTTAGATATATAAATGAAAAGCAAAAGCGGATGCGAAAGATAAGCAAAGTATTAAATAAAAAAATTAAATTAACCATTATTGGCGGGTTTCACAAAAGCTAGAAGTGCCTCCGTTGCCTGGAACGGCAGAGTCATGAAGTCCGAGCGTATCTGTTTGAGCTGGTCATTGTCGACTGTTAGGTAACCACCAAAGTCTACTAGCTTCACTACAGATGTGTCGTTTTCTTCTGACGTGGATATCACCTGAGCGCGATACCAGTTGTTCTCAGTTGGTGCAGCGCAAATGGATCCCTCTGTTTGAAACATATCTATATTTATAATAAAGTCGTAACGGATCGGTGTATGTACATGGAAGATATATAAGTGTTTGTTTTATTTCAATTGGTTTATAAATAAAGAAGTTATACCATTTTAAAGAATGTTTTCAATGAAATTATTTTTTAGATACATAACTGTTTTATTAAATTGGCTGAAACATTACTTTTTAATATAGGTATAGATATTGTTTTTAAAATGATAATTTTCAAACTTAATAGAAAAATAATACATATAAGCAGTTAAAATCTAATGTGACGACAAAGTAACTAGTTAACCTTAAAAATCTGCATTAAAAGCAATCCTAAAACTTTGATGACCTTGTTGTAACTTAACCAAAATTATCAATGTGACATGCTCATTTAAAAATATCCAATTATCTTACTAATATTATTATATTATATTTATTTCAATTATCGTCACTTTCTTGCTCTGACAGACAAAGCGCGGCGTTGAGTTCCAGAAAACAGTGTCTTAACATCACATTCCTTTTTCTTATTTACGCTTTTTTTTATTTAAGCATAGATTGAGCCAACTGTCCTATTTTATTTCATATTATCTTTGAAAACACTTGTTCCTTGAACTATTAATACACATGACCTTAAAATATTTTTTAAACATTAACATACATTGCCAATAAATATCTATGTCAATGTACTGGTTTTATTAAATGTAAAAAATTATAGACAATAAAAAATATATTTCAAAAAATGTATTGTAATTAATTATTAAAAAGAAATGAGAAAACATACTTAAACTTTCAAGTTATTGCTTAATTGATATAATAAAGGTTGTGAATGTATGCTAAACCAGTTTATCATATATCAAGGTAGTTATGTTCATTTAAATCAGGGTTATTCACAGGCTACGATATTTCATAATATGCAAATAAAATGTTATATTTCACACAATATCAAAATAATAAATAAAAAAAACACATTAGTTTAGTGAATTAGTAGACATCTAATATAAATTATAATATTTAGGCAAGGTTTCATTAGTTTCACTCGTTATCATGGATATGGCAGGGTAAGTAGAGAGAATGTAGTGTCAAGACACTACATACTACAGATTTAAAACAATCAGTGATGAATAGCATTGTCTTACAAAGATGGAGAAGTGAAAATAATTTAACCCCTGCGACCATTGCGTTAACAGTTAAATGTTAAACCACTAAGGCTTCAAACCTTAACTTTAAAAGCAAGTAATAAATATATAGTGCGATCAAATCACCTTTCACCGGGCGTGGTAGCGCCGGTACGTCGGGGTCTTGGTATGTGGTGGCCATGAGGCGGTGCAGGGCGTGCAGCGACGGGAACGTCGGGTGCAACGGCTGCTGCAGGAAGAAGTGCCCCGCGCTCACCAGACACGTCATTATTGTGTCATTGTTCACAGACTCCACTAACTGCAACTGATTGTTGTAGCAATAAATTATTTTTTTTTAGCTTTCCAATGTACCCAGCAGGAGCGGCGTAGTAGCGCCACGTAGACCATAATATTAAAATAATTTGACTTAAAAAAATTACATTTAAATTTCATGTGCATAATAATTTGTGAACAAAAAATAAACATATAAAGACAAATAAACATTAAATAAAAAAAATAATAGCATGATGTAACTTGGCAATCTGTATGATTTCGGTATTCTTTGCAATTTCTCGGAAATGTATATAATATCTAGAGCATCCAGGCAATGTATGATTTTTTTTAGGTTTACACACCTGCTTAGCAGAGTGGCAGAGAGAACCTGGGAACCTAGTATTAAAAATTAAATAACGAAATAACAATAATAATGGACGCCATCGAATCGCTTTAAGCGCGTGCGCTTTAAAAATAGCTAAACATATGTCAGTACATTTTATTACAAAAATATTCTATTTTATTAGTTCTCTCATAAATAAGTCACATTAAGACATTTTTCTATAATAAATAATTGAAAATTGCAGGGTGTTATTTCACCGTTTTTTATTTCACATGGATGTTGAAACTTTGAGCGAAAGATTTTCCTTTAAGGAAATTTTATAAAGATAAACTTCGGTTTTTATTGCATGTAATTTGGATGTATACTTTTTGAGAAAATGTTAAATTAAAATAATTCAATGTTATGTTTACGGCTGCAAGCCTAGGTTCGAATCACGCGAGGGGCGCCCTTACCGCCGATGATATGAAATAGCCCCATGTAAGCAAGTTGTTTATTTGAATGTATCAATCTTTATTGGCAAATGCAGTAAAATAAAAGTCTTACAGATGGTATGCGGGCGAAGCAGCGAGTGGCTTGCTAGTAAAATATAAACAACGTAAAATAAAATAATTATATATTAATTGAGGCCAGTCGCGGCGCAGCGGCACGAAGTGTGACTATAAACCGACTGGTTGTGGGTTCGATCCCCACTCGAGGAGATGAAATATTTACTTAAATTTATACTTCCATTTCTTCATTCTGGTGTCGAGGTTAAGCACAGCATTGAGTTCTGCCACTCATCACGCAATGCCTCCAGAATTTGGCAGAAAATGGGGAACAGAGTGTCTCAACACTAGGTTCCCTCTGCCTACCCTACTGTGTGTGGGATACAGCGTGAAGCTAATGTAAAATAAAATATAGCCAACATACTTGAAGGAATTCTGGTACAAAAGGAGTCAGTCTTTGATATAATTCTGCACTAATTTCTTGAGTTGAAAACTGAGGGAACTTCTTTTCAGGGAATTTTTCATTAATCATTTCTAAAGCTGCTTCAATTTCTGATTGTGAACCTGAAAGACAATTAATATGAACACTGTAAATGGCATTCAATTTTAGATATAACTATCTAAAATTATACCAAAATTATTGTATAATTATTTGTTATACAATAATTTTTGTAACATTAAAATATTAATTTACCTTCAATTGCACAAATTTTTTGTTTAACTAAATCTGGATGTCTTCTAACATAAACTGTTGCACCTGTTCTTGCTTTTATTTTGGTCACAAAGGAACCATATTTTCCTATAAGCAGACCAACCAGGGCCTGTGATATCACAAATTGATGTATTCTTAATCCTGCCTCAGATGGGACTAAGTTTATATTAGCAGGAGGTGGACTGGCTGCTTCAGAACAACCTTTGCCACTATCACTGGAACCCTGGAAAAAACAATATATTATTATTTTATCTATATGTACATTATATATAGATACAACAATAGAAATATTAAAAAATGTATACCTCACTGTGATTATCTGAGAAATTACACATAGAGGGACTGGCTAATAATGGGTCCACGGGACTATGATTTGCAGAATCTCTTTCTGAAATTCTTCTATTTTGAGATGTTGAAAATCTATCATTACTAAGTTCATTACTATTACTAGAGGCTTCTACTATATTATTATTAACATGTAACTCTTCATTATCACCTAAATTATTCTCTTCAGTCACATTGTCCTCTAACACTAATGCTTCACATTTTGTACTATCTGCCAGTGAAGTATCATCTGCTTCAGTAATAATAGATATATTTTCTGATTCTACTTCATTTCCACTTTCATTATATTCTTCAGAATTTATATTGTCATTATTAATGCATTTTAATTCAGTTTTGAATGATGGGTAAATTAAGTTAGATTTTGATTCTCTAATTATAGTAACATTGCTGTTAGAGCAAATTTCTTTGAATTTTTCCACACTTAAAGACATCTTTTTTTCTTTCTCAAGAGATTTTTTCCTTATAATTTTTTCAATTTCTAAATCTACTTCTTCATCTGTCATTTCAAGGGGTGATGAACGTTGGGATCCACTACCATTTGGTATTATATCTATTGGTGCAGATTTTACAATTGAACGTTCTATTTTACATAAAGGTGAAGCCATTATATTTTCAGCTTCAGTATTGAGGACCTCTGCCAACTCTTCTTTTAGGCTTTTTATTCTTTCTCTTCCGCCAGGGTCAGATTTTGCATATTCTCTCTTTTTTTTGAACCAGAAAATACCTAACAAAACTGCTATTGATGGGACTGACCACATAAGCAACTGACGACAAGGTGCCATTGTGATAAGCCACTTTTACCAATAACCTAAAACAACATTTTTTTGTAATATTTGAATGTAATTTATCTTTAATAGCAACAGCAGAAAATTAGTAATAATACATATTTATATAAATGTTTATGTTTAGTGTCCTCATTTTTAAACTGATAACTTCCATGTGAGATTGTGGCATAAAGTGATAGCAGATAAGTCATCACGACTACATATAAAATTTTATATAGTACATTTAAATGAGTATTATAAATATTAAACTTGAAATATTTTTTGGTTATACATTGTGTATTTTGTACACAAATAAAAGAATAATAAACATTTTTTCCTTATGTTTTAATTAATGTTATGCTATGGTAATATTATTCTTTATTGTGTGTCAAATCATATCTTTTAAATTTCAATGCCGGCCAGTTCCATACGGAAATAGAAAAAAAGCACGCATGGGTAATAAATGTAAAAGTCGTCCAATCAGTAATTGCGTGACAGTTTTAAGACACGTCTACATTACTTTCCCAACCATGCTTTATATGAAACAACCATGTGTTTATTTTATTCATTTAAAATTAAGTCTTTTATACAATGAGGGTCAGGAGCATCGAGAAAACCTTCACGGACAACACGTAAGCATTTGTACTAAATTAAAAAATGAAAGGTTACGCAATTTTATGAATGCCAAAATTACTAAAAAAGAAAATTAGTTAGGGAACATGAATTCATTTAATAGTTTCTGTACTATAGATCTTTTACGACTAAAATATAAAATGTATACATGTTAATATTAATTATGGGTTTTTAGTCCACATTTATATCGTTGCCGGTAAGAAGAATTGTTACTTACTTTATTACACAAAAATACAAAACTATCACTTTTAATTAAAAAAATATTAAAACAACCAAAAAATATGTAACTGTTCAAAATTACTAATAAATTTCACTCAGTAATTAAATACCAACTATCCACGTGCTCACAATGTTTTTTACCGAAGCACAACAAAATTCAATATGGCGATGACAAGTTGGCAACTTAAGATTTGGAATAGATAGGTGCTACCATAAAGCACTTTATGATTGTCTATGGTAAAACTATAGAGAATATGGTTTACTTCTTAAGAACTATTAAAAACATAACTATAGATATCTAATACGTAACCAGCAAAATGACAATGATTATATTTTGAATATTTGTGTAAATAATAATATGATTAATGAATTCGTATCATCTCATAACTAACAATGTTTTCTACTAATAAATATACATGATTAATATGATTTAACATTTCAATTTTACATATAACAATGTAAAAAATATTATGTATTAAAAGAAACTTTCAATAATGACTTCACTGTTTCCTGATCAAGAAAATGAAGCAATACAATCAAATAGTACCGAAAATTGCGTTCCATCGGATTTAAGTTTAATTACAATAATCTTATTTATAGAATAAGAATAGAATTAAGAAACGGTACTTTAAAAAATAATAATAGAGAAACAGAAAGGATGTTATAAACATGGTGAAGCTGGTATAATTCCGTCTACAGAATAGAATAGATATTCATTAATAGAATAGATATTAATTATATATATATTTTTAGTATGTTTAAGTTCTAGATTGGAGAGATAGGCTCTTTCCCTAATACTAAATGTAATATAAGTATTTTTTATCTTCGGATGTTATAATTTTATCTTTTATAAAATTATAAACATTGTTAAATATCATTTTTAATTTCAAACAATTGTATATTTTTTCCTTTATGATTATTTTATTAATTCCTTTGTTTCATATATTATCAAGGCAATTTTACTGATTGCTTAAACATCTATCTACTGCCTGCCTAGGTGAACGCCTATGGTTTCCGTAATGGTCACTCGACCGATGATCTTCTAGTTTTCCTAACCTACTGCTGGGCTGCGGCTATTGAAAGCAAGGTAAAGGGCATAGCATTAGTTTGGACATGGCGAAGGCTTTCGAATGCTGTTGAGTCATTACTCGGAAATGTTTCATCCTGGGGTTAAAGGAAATTGGTTCAATTCAGTCCCCAAAAAGACACAAGTTTGCGTGATAACCGCTAAAAAAACCCCATTTGTCGTGTCGGCAGTCTTCCCAAACACTCTCCTTATAGCACCGCCCAGTATGTCACACTGAGCCTCAGCGTTTCAAGTGACCAATGGCCAATATAGCGGTCATCTGGACAGCGAGGTCAATTTAGCCTAAGAATGGATGGATGGATGAATGGAATGGAAGAATGGGTCATCTCCAGAACAGTACTTCAAAATACCGATAGGGCTTAGGTTCGACTTCTTGTGGAATACTGGTCTCTTCTCTAGGCTGGTGCATCCTACTTGCACTTGCTGGTCTTGACCTATTTGATCGAATACAACGTAGAGCTTTTCAGATCGTTGAGAACAATCTGTCTGGGAAACTCTTTGACATGTTATCTGTCGCCGAGGCACTCCACTACTGTGCGATTTGTAGGAACTTCCTTCCAAGCGCTACGCAACTGTGGAATGGCCTACCTGAAGCAGTGTTTTCAGGTTGATACGACTTCGGACTTGGGTACCTTCAAAAACTGCGTCTCCACCTCAAAGGCCCGCAACACACATGTACCTCCTCTGGTGTTACACGAGGTCATACTCGGCGGTGATTACTTACCATCAGGTGACTATTACGAACGCTTGCCTTGTCTTTTCCCATAAACAAAAGGTAGTATGTTTATTTCAATATTATAATAATATGCATAAAGCTATAAATTAGTAGGAATAATAATTAAATATCAAATATGAAAAGTTTTTATCGATCCAAGATACTTTAATTATATTCCCACGCCACGAGGGCTTTTAATAGTTTTTTTAAATATAAATTCCACGATATTTCGGGCGCACAAGCGCACGACTGTAACCTCAACAAGTTCAGGGTTCGATTCCTATTCGAAAAATATATATTTAATATTTTCATTTTCTTGCTCTGGTAAAGATTCAAAGCGCCGAGTTGTGTCCCGCCACTCAACAAGCAATGTCTCCAGAATTCAGCGGATAGTGGCGAACTATTTGTCTTACGCCCCTACATTAATAACCTATCTCCAACGTCAATCTTAGATTGTTTAATACATCTATCCAATCTCTAGATAGGATAGATATATGAAACAATCTAAGATTGACGTTGGAGATAGGTTATTAATATTGGGCGTTAATGGCAACGGAGTAGCTTAATACTAGGTTCCCAGGATCTCATCTCATACTCTGCTATGTGCGGGATACAGCGTGAACCTAAAAAAGGCAGAATTTGGGAGTTTTGAGATTTCAATTCTTTTGTCGGCAAAGGCAAGAAGCACATACAAATATTCCCTATTACAGACTTTTCTGTTACAAAAAAACCAGTGTGCTTCTATTTTCAGATCCAATTCAGCAAAGCCTAGGTTGTCTTAGACACTTATAAATAATTTGACACTCTACAAAACTTGTTTAAGACCCAACTTCACCTACGCTTGTGTAGCGTTTGCGCATACTAATCTAGATCTCATACAAAAGATACGAAATACATTCTTACGTATTGCATCAGGTTGCCCCTGGTACGTGCGTAACATTGACCTACATAGAGACTTTGAACTGGGATGGATTTACGAGCACTGCAAAAGCTTAGTCAATCGCTACTTTGAGCGCGCAGGCTCGCACTCGAATCCTTTCATTAAGGTGTGTGATTACATCCCTAACGCGCACTCTAAACGCAGACGCCCGCTTAGCGTCTTATTAAAGTCAGATGACGCCATTACAATAGCGAATGCCCAGTATGTAGATAGTAAACTCACTACTCACACATGACACAAACATCGTCTTAGACGAAATCGACGACTGAAGTCCAGGTTATTCAACGACTCGGCCGCATCTCGGCGCGGTGGGTCCCAGCGGTTAGGGACCGTTAGCCCCTTAAATGTTTAACTTGTACCCAGTTGCGGCTGGTTTTATTAGAATAGTTGGAATCCCAGTCCGCTTGACATTGATTGAGATTGAGGGCTAACAGCATTAACCTCAAGTTCCACATTTAAGTAATTTTATACATTTACTCGTATATTATGGCAGTCATGTCGGAGTCAAGCGCAATCACCACTATAAACCATCAGTTACCAAAAAAAATGTTTTAGAGTGGTGATTGCGGTATATTGAAATAAGTAAGTACTCACTTTTTAAAGTTATTTTTATTTCATTTTTATTCCCGCTGTATCCTGCTCACAGCAAGGTAGGCCAAACTTGAGTCAGATTCTCTTATGTATACAATTAATAAGTACCTAACATTTTTGAAATTTAAGGTAACTTTTTTAAAAAAAGCTTTGATATTTGCTACATTAACATTTTTTTGTTTGATGACATAGTTAGAATTTAGATGAATACATTTTTCTATTTGATTTAGAGATTCAGATGTGTTTCAATTTTCATGCAATAATTATAATACATAAGTATAGTAAGTTGGGGGCAGTCACATTAGGTTCTCCCAGCTTACAATTCTAAAAGGGATATATGAAAAATATAATAATTACAATGAATCACCTAGAATCCATTCCATTTCTTTGCTCTGGTGTCGAGGCAAAGCGCGGCGTTGAGTTCTGCCAGTCAACACGCAATGCCTCTAGAATCCGGCAGAAAGTGGGGACCAGAGTGTCTTAATACTAGGTTCCCTTTGCCTACCCTGCAATGTGCGGGATACAGCGTGAAGTAAAAAAAAAATTACCTAGAAGGGCAATATAAAATTACCAATATTGATTTATCCTTTACTATGTTCAGAAAAAAATAAAATATAGGTAAAAAAATAAACCAAACTATTGCTAAATATCCTGCTGGTTGGTGCAATTGTCCAAAAGTTCTGTTTCCTTTTGGACATGCCATGATATAAAGTTACAATATAATTCAAAATGTTTCCATACAGTTCATACAACACAACACACACACAACAGTTAGTGAAGAGAATAGAAGATTTAGAGAAGAGCCTTTGTTTTATAACATTTAAGAAAATGTTTATAATATTTTTACTACACTGTTCTGGTCCGACAGTTGTTATTTTAAGATTTCTATCTATACATACTGTTATACATAATTTAAATCTTTTAGTATTTTTATTTGATTTTGCTTGCAAAAAATGTTGTATTTAATCGATAAATGTTTAGTAATAATCATTAGCATATCTAGCAATATTTCCTGAGAATGGGGGAGAGCCTGGTCTATATCTTTGAACAGTTCGTTTGTTTGTGTAATCTTTATGTTACTAAAATTTCTAGGCTGGGCATGCAATAAAAAAAGTTTCATTCAAATCAGTACAACAATTCAGAAAATGTGCATGTACAAGAAGACAGACAGGCAAAAATTTTATAAATCCTAAATTCAGGTTTTATTTAGTTATGTTAAATTAAATCAGCTTCACGCTGTATCCTGCACTCAGCAGGGTAGGCAGAAGGAACCTAGTGTTAAGACACTCCGTTCCCCACTTTATGTTAGTGGCAGAACTCAACGCCGCGCTTAACCTCCACACCAGAGCGAAGAAATGGAAATATAAATTTTAGTAAATATTTCATCTCCTCGAGTGGGGATCGAACCCACAACCAGTCGCTTTTACAGTCACACCTCGTGCCACTGCGCCACCACTGGCCTCATTGTAGTTATTTTAAGCTCCCCTCAATATTTTTTTGCAAATATATTTAATGTACAGACACAATTTTTTACTGTTTTATTATAGTATAGATGTGATATTTACATTTTATAATAAATGCAAATAAGTTGGGAGCAGCAATTACAATTTATTAGAATATAAAATATATTTTTTAAGACAATTTTTTTTCAAGCTCTATCTATATATTTTATATTTTACCGTAGCATTTGGCACTCCATTCTCTCTGACCACCCCGCTAGGGATAAAGCATGAAGCTAAGTTAAGTTATCCATATTTTTTTTAGATTAAAAAAAAAATATTAAATAATTAAACTGTAATTTACTTATTTAAGTAAAATGGTGTAGTGCTAAAACAGTTATCTGTAAACATTATACAATTGTAATTATAGTCAATTCTCTATATTAAACAAAAAGTAAAATTGTAATTTATGTCTGTCTAATGCTTGTCTTTCATGACCAAATTTTTCTGTTCTAATTAAATATTATACATAGTCAGTGATATATACCAATATTATTTTAAATGACATTGTGTGTTGAGTAGCAGAACTCAACGTTGGGTTGTTTTGCCTTGATGCCAGAGCAAAGAAAATAAAATATTAAAAATAATAGAATTTATTCACAAACATGGATGGTGTTAAAGCCACACCCTTGTGCCACAACAACTTCTATAGTCCAATTTTATTCTACTTTAATACATGCTGCTATATACCTTATGTTTGTAATTTTTTTATGTGACTTCAATTGCTGACTTGCCTCACAAAAAATTGAGCACCTTAACCATCAGTTAAGTGGTGACACTATTGAAAATACTTTACTAAATCAACATTTTGCTTAATAAATAGGGAGTTACTTCATTCATTTAAATTTTATTTGCCTGAAAGCATATCTAGTGTTATATATTAAACAGGGATACACAATAAGTAAGAGAAATGAAAACAAACTTTTAATTAAAGGTTCCTGCAAAGAATAAACAAATCTTGTGTTAGTTGAGAATGTGCATTGAATTTGCACATTTAGAAATTTATCAGAATAGAAGTTTAAAGTAATCATAAAAACAATGTTAATTAGTAAAGCTTATCAATGGTAATAAGCTTTTAAAATAGAAACATATTTAAAAGATAAAAATGTGGGAAAATTTAATAATTGTATTAAGCTATAAAAATAGTAAATTTAGAGTTTCTTGTGCGGTCTTCTAATCAAAGTGGCTTGCAAAGCCTGCCTGAACCAGTGTTAGGTTTATGTTTATACATGTTGCATTGTCATTCAAAAGTGTTTGCAAGTCTTCTTAAATAGAAAAAAATATTTTGAATTTATATTATATAGTAACAATTTTGTGAATTATAATTAAATATAAAATAAGAAATATAAATAATTAGTATGAGTATTTATAACAAGAAATAACAACAACTTTTTACATTTAGTTATTTAATTATGTACATTCCTTACAATTTTATAGTTTTGACATGGATGAAATTATGGTTCAAGGAATGTTAAGTGAGATTTTGTTTTCAATTTAGCTATAAATGTAGAGATATTTTTATACATTTTGTTAAATAAATAATTGTATTACTTTAAACATGGTTGAATTTAACACAATACTGGTCTAAAAAATCTAGACACTATTGTATACAGCTACTTGTAATTTAAAGAACAAATTACAAACACACAAGGTAATTTATTTATAACGGAAAATAAAATTACATTTAACTTACTGTAGATGGTAAAAATATGTAAAAATATTTATATAGCATCAACAGCATCTGCTTCATCTTCTGAACTAACTTCGTCACCAAATTCTATGTCTTCATCCAAACCATCAACCGAATATACAACAGTCTCATTAATGCGTACGGTTTCAGGGAATTCTCCATAGGTCTTCAGATTCCTTGCTTCGTCAGGAGTATATTTTAAGATGACGTCAGCTTTGGCATCTTG
>JAATLQ010032146.1:229429-244639 GCA_013421005.1 Heliconius erato x Heliconius himera | reverse complement strand
ATTACATTTAACTTACTGTAGATGGTAAAAATATGTAAAAATATTTATATAGCATCAACAGCATCTGCTTCATCTTCTGAACTAACTTCGTCACCAAATTCTATGTCTTCATCCAAACCATCAACCGAATATACAACAGTCTCATTAATGCGTACGGTTTCAGGGAATTCTCCATAGGTCTTCAGATTCCTTGCTTCGTCAGGAGTATATTTTAAGATGACGTCAGCTTTGGCATCTTGATAATCTCTTAAACCAATGAGTATAATATCTCCTTGATTTATCCAGACTTTTTTTCTTAATTTTCCTCTGATGTGGCAAAGACGTTTTATGCCATCAAAGCACATGGCCTCTAAGCGGCCATTACCGAGCATCTTTGTGACTTGGGCGTACTCCTGTCCGTCTTCCTTGAACACTAACTCACGTTTTTCTGTTTCATTTTCATTCTTCCCCCTCCTTCTGTTTTTACCACCTTTTCCTTTATTTTTCGGCATAATTTATATAATCTTGAGTACAAACATATACAATTAGGACTACGAAAATCTCATAAATTAGCTGTGTTGACCGACCTGCCTGTCAGTCTTGATCTGCAGAGCCACAGATTGTTAAAATGTTAGACTAAAAGAAAAGCATAGACAGAGACATGACTGTTCCTAGATAAAAAAAACTTAGCTTTGCAAGAATTATGGTATGTTACCACTTTTGTTTTTAGTATTAATAATAGAAAAGAAAAAAAGAGGAATTAGGATAAATAAAATAAAACATTGCATTCTTGTTTCGGTAGCACTTATTTATTTATTTTAATTTTATTGTACATCATATATGAAAACATAAACAAAATTATAATTAATGTAAAGAAATAAAAGAGAAATCCAGCCAGCAAATGTAAGTGATATTTAAAACATAAAAACATTTTTTTTTGTTAGGCGAGCGAAAACGCTGTCTGTCATAGTCGATCTACAGATTGTCTACACTCTGACGTCATTCACATTATTAATGGCATGATCGGAACCAAAGAGTAAATCTCGGTACGTCATAAACTAAGAACTAAATATCATTACCATAAGTAAAGCGTCAATAATAGTAAATTATTCGCTTGAGTTTTTTTTTACATTGCTACGAAACGACGTTAACTGTTTATTTTGGATTATAATAATGCTAGCATGCAGCGCAAAAATGAGTTTTAGATTACAATCTTCTAATTTTAGCAAATCAAACTTTATTGACATTTTTATTTACTACTTTTAATTAGGTAATAAATGTTTCGGTGATCGTTAATATATACTTATATTAACATTTTGAACAAAATCTTTAACGAGCACGCTTCATGTACTTTGAATGAGTTTTAATAAAGTTCTAACATGTTTTACATAAATTCATCATTGATAGCAACGTCATTGCCAACAACATGATAATAATATTGGTGAAAACAATGTAAAGTGGCTATTACTATTGCGGGAATAATGATTATTAGTTTATAGAGTAGATAAATGGATCTGATCTGAGGTGGTATTCTTTGATATTAGACATATTTATAATAAGTTAAATCGCGAAAGTGCGCACGGTGTTCAGTGTCGCAGAGTTGTAGTAGATAAATGTCCTACACATTGGTGGTAAGATTCACTATCGAGGTATCTATTGGTATTATTAGATATATATTGAATATTTCTAATAATAAAATTGAGGTGCTATAGGTATATATACGAGTATATGCTCCATAGGAAAATTGTAAAAATATCATCTACTTAACGTTGTATATCTTAGGTAGACATGGTGTCATCTCCTCGAAATCCTCCATGGAGATGATGTAGGCAACAGGCTATGACTTTATATAACAAACCTAATCCAATTGGCCGTTTGGCGGACTAATGGCAGGAGAATGGACAAAACAACCTGAAATCGAGCAATTAGGATAGTAAAAGATCTCTTTGATGGTATTGCAAACGTATCGCTCCAACTGAGATAAGTAAAAAGTGTCCAAATGCTAATGGAACTCTGGAAGGGAACGAAGTACTATCGTCAGCCGCAACAGCGCCCGCCACCTCACCGCTCATCTCATCTCAGGCCTGGAAATCCACGGGAGCGAACCGACCACGTACAATCGACAATCGTGTTCTACGTGGAAATGGAAAAACGTATAACGTTTTGTACTTGAAAATAAAAAATAATCTGAATAACTTATTGTACATCTTGATTTGCTGATAATTTACATCTATATAATAATAAAATCGTAAGGGATTGGTGTCTATTTATGTAAGATAATTAACAAGAAAATGTATTTTGGACCTTTATTAATGTAGTAGAACCCAAACCAATGTTTTCAAATTTATTGTCATCAGTTAGTTGTGTCAGTCATTGTTTTTGCTAATCTCAGAATCGGCTTAACCGATTTAAATGCAGTTTTTAGTATTAGGTTCTGGTAAGCTTCCTTGAACATATAGGGTTTGTTTTATTACAATCGGTACATAAATAAAACAAGTTAAGTCAGTTTAAAGCACCTACTTAGTTCGTAAAATTTTCTAATTGCTATAACGGTTATTTTATACAAATCGGTCGGATCTTTGCTTTCAATTTGTATGATAATAGAAAAAACTTGAGATTGTATGATGATGAAAACACTGAAATTTCAAGATATTGTATCGAGATCGGAAGAAAACTGCGGAGAAAACTGCGCTTACCGTGCACGGGTACTTACAACCTATCTAAATACCGTATAGTTAAATATTTTTCTTTAAATACATGTTTTGACATTACTTAATGAGGCCGTTGTGGCGCAGTGGCACAAGCGTGCGAAGGTTGTTAAACGCGAAGGTTGTGGGTTCAGTTCCCCCTTGGGGCAATGAATTATAATGAATTAATATTTTCATTTCCTCGTTTTGGTAACAAGGCAAAGAGTGGCGTAGAGTTCGGCCATTCAAAACAATGCAACTAAACTCAAAAAAATGCCTCCAAAATTTCGCGGAAAGTAGGGAAAGCAGTATCTTAACACTAGATTCCCTCTGCATATTCTGCTATATACGGGATATTAGATATAGCGTAAAGCTGAAAAAAAAAACATACATATATACAACCAATTATTGAATTGGTATAAGAGTTTCACTATGATTGTCTTCACGACGTTCTTTATGAAATGCATCTTCCTCGTTACGGAGTAGACAGAGAATAATCAGTAAATCCACAGTAATGATCCTTATATTAAAAATGTGAAAATCTTCAAATTCTTTGGTTCTATTGTACAAAACTTTTAAGTCTGATCAAGATTCAAAACATTGTATCTTTGTATCGCTCTTTTCGTGTATTTACATACTATACGTTACTATAAAATCGGATAATACTCTATTTTACCTAGTACCGTTGTGCACTAAATACAGTTTTGCACTTGTCAAAAAAACGTCGCTCATATAAAATTAAAGCCATTTTCTCATGCTGACGTCGTATATGCGGTTTTTTATAGATTGAGAATATGGTGTTAAAGTTTCGGCTAGTGTTAGCTATGTTTAGTGATAGGTTGCAATATAGCATAGCACAGTCGAGCCGGCAAGGGGCGAGTGTGGGTGGACTGCAGGGGTGAGGCCAGACGGCGAATGAACTGCAGGAAGGGTTAATGCTCGCTTCCCCTGCAGCGGCCTGCGCTCGTCCACCTACGATCCACCGAATACTTTTACCTACTTAAAATGACGCACAAAATCATAAAAATATCTACGATATTAGATGCAGCAGTGTTTTTATAGTATATTTCCATTTTAAAAGTGACATAAAATTATAAGTTGATATTAAAAGGAAAATACATGATTTAAATGTTATTAAATAAAAAAAAATCAGCTTCACGCAGTATCCCGCACACAGCAGGGTAGGCAGAAGAAACCTAGTGCTAAGACACTCCGTTCCCCACTTTCCGCCGAGTTCTGCAGGCTTTGCGTGTTGAGTGGCGGAACGCGACGCCGCACTTTGCCTCGACACCAGTGCGAACAATTGAAAATATAAATGTATAATAAAATAAATATTTCAAATGAAATATTTATTTTCATTTACTATATTTATTTTCGTATCGAGGCAAAGCGTTGAAAAAGCAATAAATAGCTTTGCGTACCACGTTAAATGAGAGATAAAACGTGAAGCTGAAAATAATTAAAAACATTAAATTTAATAGTTCATTTGCAAATTCAGTAAAAGTTCTAGTAAAAAATGTTACGTCTGTATGTCTAAATAGAAACAACAACAAATTGGCGCGTGAAAACTTTGAATTTGCAATGTGTATTGTGTATGTCACTTTATACAAAAGTGTATAATGTTGTTCAACATAATGTGGTGAAGTGTTTCTTCAATATATTTTCAGTACAATTTTTGCAAAAAGGGCTCGATTTCTTTGAAAAAAATCTATCATATAAAAAAATCTTTGATATTAACATTGCAGAATAAAAACCAGTAAGGAGCCATTGATAAAGTAATATTATATCTTTTTGAATTAAACTCTTAGCAGCTTCACAACATTTTCCGCACTGCAGGGTGGGCAGAGGGAAGATGGTGTTAAGATATTCCGCTCCTCACCTTCCTCCGAATGTTCGAGTTTTTACGTGTTCAGTGGCGGAATAAAATAAAGTATAATCATTTCCACGAGTGGGACTAAACTCCTAACCGTGGCTTATTCAGTCAGACCGTCTGACTGAACTCATTCTAACTCAAGCGTAGACGCTTCCCCAAGATGATACGTCTATAACCGTAATAATCGCGTATATTTTTGAAAGCCCGATGTCTCGAAAACTTTGCAATAGTCCGTATTCATGGGTAGACTGATGCGGCGTTCGTCTATCAAACTACATGGAATCACTCTGGACTCCTATAGAATAAGCTGCCCTATATATTGCCTATAGTGTAGTGGGTTTGAGACTTTAGAGTTTTTTGGAGTAGGTCCCAAGTATTGAATTAGAAAGGTGATAGTTTATTGGCTGCTTATACCATAGCATTGCCTATTGTGCATTTGTTTCCCGACTTTGTTTAATTGTCTTAATATTCTTAAATTATCTAAGTTTCCCTACTTAGTTTCCCTACAAGTCGAATCATCGAATCATCTTATTAAAATTACCATTATTATTAATATTATTACTTATCTTAAAAGTTAGAGATCAATTTTGGCGCAGGGGCACAAAATGTAAGTGTAAACAAATAAAATTTAGTATTCCAATTTTTTTTATTCCTTCGTTCTTGTGGCAAAAAAGCGGCGTTAAGGTGGCGTTAAGTTCCGCCACATAGCAGGTAATGCCTCCAGAATTCGGCGGAAAATGGGAAACGGAGTGTTTTAACACAACATTCCCTCTGCCTTTATTGCTTTGTGCGTGACACAGCGTGACGCTAAAAAATAATCTAAGAAATAATCTTATTTTTATTTTTCATGCTTAATTTTTTGCTTGTGAAATTTCTAGGGTGGGCCCACACAGTCCTTTCATTATTTTATTTAATATATTGGGCAATTATCGTTCATAAATAAAAATATTTAAAAAGAAGTGTAAGATTACGCTTAGTTGTAGCCAGTAGGTAATGGCCATGGTTGTGAGCTCGATCCCCCACTGGCAGGCATAATTTTACGTGGACATAGAGGTGTACTACTTCTAAGGTGAACTTGGCACTATTATTGACATCTTACAAGTTACACGGAACCTCCAGCATAAATATTAAAATATAAGGGATACAATTAAAAAACTGAACAAGTGCGAGTCGGGCTCCCCCACTGAGGGATCCGTAAAGCTCTTGACAGACAGATAGACAGACGACCGGACAACAAAGTGATCTTATAAGGCTTTCCTTTTTTCCTTAAAAGATACGGAACCCTAAAAATAATGCGTAAATTAAAGTTGCAGGCGCCAACTAGACAAATTATGAAATCACATAGGCCAATTTTAGCCTATTAGATATAGGAACATGTGTAATATAATAATCTGTACCTAGTAATTAATTATTATTAATAAGCATATATTCTTATATTCATTTAATTGATATTTTTCTTGTTTCTATAACTCTTTAAAAATATAACTATATATGTGACTTAAATACTAAAATAATATTTAGTATATACTCGTAGATATTATGAAGTTTGGTACACCATTTTATTTTTAGCGTCCCATACCTCAAAAGAAAAAATCCGGAACCCTTTTAGAATTACATTGCTGTTCGTCTGTCTATGTGTGTTTGTCCATCTATTAATATGCTTTTTTCTCAAAATCTCGTGGAGGTATCGTTCTGAAATTAATATCAGGTATCCAGGTACAGAGTAAAAAAATAAAATTCCGAGTTAAACCGAAATTTAATTTTATTTGACGCATTTGTTAAGGATACTTACAATTGTGAAATTTGCCAAGAGGTAAAAATTACAGTACAAATAAAGGAAAATGTTAAAATAGAGATTTTTTTGATACATTACAGGAAAAAATAATTACCAGCTTGCATTTTTAGTTCATTTTATACTAAATGAGCGCATAGATGTATGTAAACCTTTTATCAACTTGTATACGTTGCACTCTCCTAACGGGAAGTCCGTACAACTTCGTGATTGCTTGTCAACACTTACGATCATGAAGTTAGCACGGAACCCTCGATGGACTAGTTCAATTCGCACTCGACAAGTTTTTTTATAATATTTTTATATTAAGTATACATATAGGATATATACGCACGAGTTGTAGTCATTTTTTATAATTATTAAATATGTCATTGTCCTATTTACACATTTATTTTGGATAAATGCAATATTTAAATGCAATAAAACATATAATATACAAACTTAAAAAATACCAGAAAGTATTAGGCAGCCTTATCGCTTAAAGCGATCTCCTCCAGGCAGCCTTTGGATTTAGTAGTTGTATAAAGGTGAGAAGTGAATTAAATCAAAACACGTTACAGTGTCCAGCCAAGTTCAAAAGCTGAATACGCGGATTATGTATTTTACACGAACCACTTTAAGCTACTTTTGAGCTTTTCATAATTCGTAAACCAATTAGTCAACATCCATGAAATTTATCACATCTACTAAAACTAAATTTTACAAATGAACTCGAAGGTTATAGATATAGTAACGATTAAAAACCGAATTTTTGTGACTGAATCACCCACAATAAAGGAAAAAAAAATTAAGAATTAAAGTTAGATTGAACGAAGGAGAAAAATAAAGCGATTTTAAAAGTAACATAATAGTAATTAATGATTACTAGTAATAATTTCTTTACAAAAAGTACTTTACAAATTTGATTTGGCTATTTTTTACTAACGAGCACCAAACCATAAATATCAACCCTAATAATTTATTTAGTACAAGCTGAAAGTACACTAACCTGCAAATATAATAAAATCTGTACCTGAAAATTTGAAATAAAGTACATGAAATTTATTCCAATTGAATACAGAATTCGGCACCCATATAGATCTCTTATTCTTTTGTCGATGAAGTTGAGAACGACACTAATTACTTAACATTTAACTTGGCTCTCATTTCACGTTTATATTTTTGATGGGATGGAATATTTACAAAATTGAATAGCATATTAATTACTAGGAGGCAGGTCGTGGCGCAGGGGCAAAAAGTGTGTCTGTAAAACCGATGGTTGTAGGCTCGATCCTCGCTCGAGGAGATGAAATATTTACTTAAATTTATATTTCCATTTCTTCGCCCGGGTGTCGAGAAACTAATGCCTTGTTTATTCAAATGACTATAACTTTTAAGTGTCCCTCTCTTTCATCCATCCATTTCAGTAATAATTACTAAATGTACAGGCAAAATATTTTTACTGTTTTGTTATATATAGAGATAAGAGATATTAATTACAGAGACTAGTCGTAGCGCAGGGGCACAAAGTGAGACTTTAAAATCGATTGGTTGTGGGTTCGAGGAAATTAAATATTTATTTACATTTATATTTTCATTTCTTTGCTCTGGTGTCGAGGCAAAGCGCGGCGTTGAGTTCCGCCACTCAACACGCAATGCTTCCAAAACTCGGCGGAAAATGGGGAACGGAGTGTCTTAACACTAGATTCCCTCTGCCTATCCTGCTGTGTGTGGGATACAGCGTGTAGCTGATAATTTAATAAATATAAAAATATATATAAATACATATTTATTTACATATCTAAGTCGACAACTTCCTTACCCATTCTGTGGAATAAATATCGAATAGATGAATATTGATGTCATTTATTATTTATAAATTTTGGTCAATAATCTAGAACTTCCTTATAAGTTATAGTGTAGTAAATAGCAAAGTTACAACAAAAAGAATTTAATTTCATTTTAATTAATTAATGTAAAGATTTGCTCCTAGTATGTTCTTAGGCGCTTATAATTTATTAGGTTATAAGGTTGTCTTACAGAGGGTAATCATTCTAAGTGGCTGGCAATGCATAACATCACATATATATATATATATATATATATATATATATATATATATATATATATATATATATATATATATATATAAGAAGATACTTGAGTAAAGTAGGTGACAGGCAAACACGTCATGATAGGGATTACTCTGGTATTGCAAATGTGTACCGGGCAGGCACTGCGGAAGTTAACATTTGTAATAATTTCAAGAAATATTATGGAGCTCCTAAATAAAACATAGAAGCCCGTCTATATCATGAGAAGAAGCCGAAACCAATTATGGGACTATATACTATTTGGTAAAAGCATAAAATATAATCTATATTTTTTATGATGACAAAACAATTATTGAATAGATTTTTTTTTTCAATAAATTGTTTCAATTTCCCAAAATTATTTAATATGTACAAAATTATTTATATTTTAAGTCGAATTACAGTACAATTGATATAACTTAATCTTAGAAAATCATTAACCGTATCTTAGATGTTAATTAGTCAACAACCACCAACCATCCTTCATCTTATCAGCTTTTGGCCGATTTATCAAGAACATCCTTACATATAAGTTCTTTACCAATACCAATATGACCTTTTATATCAAGAACATAAACAATTACGTACCTATTAATAAATAATTTATTTGTCGATTTCCATATACATTTTTATTACAAAAGCTGTTCAGGGGCGCTACCCTACATACAAAGAAACCTTGCTTCAGTTTATATATTAAATAGGATAGTAGGCGGTATATAGGCCTATTCTTTGACAACAAGGTCAGGGTACCAAAGGAAACGGCGCTTGCGCGATAAAAGGTCAAGGTCGGGTACCCTGGAAGATTTTCATTGAGTTCGACGACCTAGGTTCGTATTTCAGGGCGAGTTGCTCCGGTACAAATTTGGACGTGTGACCTTCACCGTGTTGACCGACCAGCACGGCACGTGGATCGCGGCGTAGGCGTTGACGTTATTGAACCGAATCCCGTAATATAGATCCTGGCTCGTTGGTACCGCTTTTACTTTGGTACTGCCTGTTGTTTGTCGATCTATTCAGCTGCCGTGTGTTTGTTGCCACGTTATACAATTTTATAAAATCACTTCGATGTAGGTACATATTTGTTTTATTTCTACTTTTATATATCCATAAATGGATGAATATTTTTTGATACTTGTATGTGTTACACGAATGTGTTAAAAGAATCGATTTTCGGTTTTCTATAGATAGAAATATTGAAAGTGAGCTTTTAGAATGAAATTAAAAATAATATAGTTACATATGTATTTGTGCACGTCATGATTACAAACATTCATTAAATTACTTAATTTTTAGAACCTAGAAATAGCCTAATATTAAGAATGTTTAAATGTTTCAAATAGTATGTGAGTAATGTAATAGAATGTTTAATAAAAAAAGTATTGATTTTAAATAATAAGTAATTAAGAATAAACATGTTATTCACACGTATGTATGTAGGTGATGTACCCAAGCAATGTCAATAGCGAGCGATTAGCGGGCGGAGGCGCGCGGGGGCTGCGCTCGCGGTCACGGTCGGGGACGCGGCCTTGACACCAGCCTCTCCCGGGCTCCGCAAACACGTTTTACATAATTGTTTCTTTTACATTCTAATTTCTATTTACTTTGTATATAACATAATGTTGGACTAACTTTTACCTGCGCCGTCGCCTCCGTAGTGACATGAAAATAGCTAAGTATTATCTGTGACACATGTTGATATGATTTGACATTTAGAAAGTGTCTAAGTGTCCAAGGTAACTCTTATCATAAGTACAGTTTTATATAAACCATCAAAAAGTTAAACGTAATATAGCCCACAAACTTCTACGATAAATGGACTATCCAACACAAGACGCTTCTTTCAAATCAAGACCACCCCCCACTCCCCACCTGGGGCTTTGGGGCTGGGGCTTAAACTACACGATATTATTTATTGTGTTTATGTATATAGTGACATGACATGAAAAACAAGGGAAGCTCTTTTTCAAGATTTTTTCAATTTGACCCAGTCGTTCCCGAGATTTGCGCGTTCAAACAAACAATATTAGTTTAGAAGTATGGATTAATTATAGAGTACAGATGATGTAAGTAGGTATATAAATGTTTTATTTGTTTTAGATTTATTATGGACATAATACTGCATCTTGGAGTTTTAAAACGCACCTACTAAGGTAAGTGTCCCCGGTTCCGGCATCTTAAGGCTCTTATAACTTTAAACAATTTTAAATATATTATTAAACGTAAATTTTACTGTTATCAATGTGGGTATTTTGTCAGTAATTTAATGTGTGAATTGTGTTTTAACTTAGGTTTAGTTTTTATATTAATTTCTTTGTTACCTCTTGTTTGAACGCTAATTCGTGTAAAAAAATTAGCTCTGCTTCTAAGTTCGTGAACTTGGAGCTCCCGTTTCGAGATAAAAATTTTACCCCACGATAAGGTTAATTTGTAATAAAAAAACTTTGGCATATAAAGGTTTTCATTGTAAACAATTTATAAATAAAAAAAAATGGGTGAGATCAGTTTAACAACATCAAAACTTTTATAATTTACGATTTCGAAACTACATATATTACAACTACATATATCAATATATCAATATAGCTTTTATATATTTTTTTTATAAAAAAAAATCAAGTCTCAATTTTGAAGAAAATAAAATTACGAACTTACGTAATATAAATAAACTTAAATAAATTTTAATAATAATAATTTAAAATATACACAAACATAAATTATAAAAGTTAATTAAAAAACAAAGTTGCATTCGTAGTACCTATAAGAATTTAGCTTAAAATTATCAATTCAGGTTACCTTTAAAATAGTAATATAGGAATTTAAGTGAATAAAATATAGAGAGTGGAAGCCAGCACTAAAATTTAACAATATAAAATCAAAAATAAATTAAATCAGCTTTCACAATAAATTTACAAAGTAAGAGTTTACAACATAATTTCATCATAAATAAGTTATGATGAAATATATAAGATTATTTTGTGGCGAGTAGTGTCCTAGCACTAGGCTTCACTGCCTACCTTACTACTGCACTTACATAAATTTATTTTTTCATTGCAAAATTAAAACAAATATTTTATTATTCATACATTTAACAGGCAAAAAACAGGCAAAAAAACAAATATTTTATTATTCATACATTAAACAGGCAAAAAAATATGTTTTTTACGACAACTTCTACTTTTTCGATATTTAATTAGTTTTTAAATGTGTCTAATTAAATTAACTTTTATTTCACCGTTTCGTTATAATTCCAAAAAAAATAATCTTGTACAAAACTGAAAATTTTAAGCATTCAAAAGACAAATAGAATGTTTTTAGTTGAAATTTATTTTATGTGAATCTGAATTTTAAATTATTTTCTTTACTTTCAGACACCATCTCGCACATTGTGGAATACGTAAGGGGCCGTTCAAGTATTACGTAAGCACTGTAGGGGGGCGGGGGGGTCTTGGGTTTGCTTATTTTTGATGACATGGGGGGTGGGGGGTCTAGCTTGTAATTACGTAAGCAGAAGTAATTTATTTTTTCATATATTTATATATTATATTTCATATATTATATTATGGCTATATTTGGTAGACGATATAAATATTAGTTTTATAATATAATAATATATAAGTTTATTATATCTACTTAGCGGGAATGGCACATTGTCAAGAGTCTAAATTTCAAATTTTATAAAAATCTGTGGCGATTTAAGGATTTTTCCATACAAACTTTCAACCCCTTATTTGCACCCTTAGGGGGTGAATTAAAATAAACCACAAAACACGTGTTCAATGAAATATTTTTAAGAGTCTGAATTTAAAATTTTATAAAAATCGGTGCTGATTTAATTTTTTTTCCGTACAAATTTTCAACCCCTATTTCAGCCTTTTAGGGTAAAAATTTTTGAAATTCCTTTTTTAGTGGATTTCCAGAAGTCAAAAATATATATCTGTCCAAATTTCACGTTTCTACTGTCAGCGGTTACGGTTGTGCGAGCGTCTTACCTCAGTCAGTGGGAACATATCCTTTTATATAAATGTAGATACAAATAAAATATCAATAAAAATATCTTAAAAAAAATATATATGCCAATGTTTACGTAAGCATTGGGGGAGGGGGTAAGAGGATTGCTTATTTTTGATGACATAGGGGAGGGGGGGGGTCAATAATTGCAAAAAAACTGCTTACGTAATACTTGAACGGCCCCTAAAGGCAGCAACGCGTAAAGACAATAAATTCTCTATTTTTCGTCCCAAGCCCAGAGACGTTAAGTTCTGCCACTCTATAGTCAGTATTGAGTAGTGGAACTCAAGACTGCATTTTCCCAACGGTTGTACCCGTTGAAGTTACGGCGTAACTAGCCGCTTATAGCCAAACAACCATAATACGCTAAGATAGCCATTTATTTTTTGTATTTAAAAAAATAAACGAGAATATTGTTTGTATGTCGCTTACACTCCGACTTTTTCGTTCTGTATTACCACGGTTCCGGACCTCTATACGCTAAATGAATACGTCAAAACAACTTATATAAAAAGAAAGTATACGTAAGTAATTAACTACGTAAAGGTTCTTATTAACTAGAAATGGTAATTGTTCTATACCTTGAACTCTATATCCAGTGAAAATAAAAGTGAAAAAATAATGATTAAAATCGAAATACTTAATAAAAAGCAACGAGAGTTTAAACATAAAATAAAATGTATTAAAAAGTAAAAAATATTGATCAGGATCTTACAAAACATATTTTTTAGGGTTTTATCTTTATGTTATCTTTTTACCTTTTAAGGAAAAAAGGGCTCTGGCTAATTCTAAACTCTCTGATTTCTAAATGTTGTGACTATCCTTCTTGTAGGGAAATTTAAGGATATGCGCCAGGCCACGGCAGCATCAATTTTCAATGTTTTGTTTTTGTTAACGAAAACTGTCGTATGTCATTTCCTTTTTTCTTATATTTTTTTTAATAGAAAAAGATAAAAAAATGTATAATATGTACCATTATAATTATTAGTCAGATGGTGTTCACGTATTAATGAAAAATATTCGTCACGTTGAGCAACTTTTGATAAGACAGCTTCTTAATATTTACGATATTTTAGTTATGCTATTATGATTCCTCATTAGATTAGATAATTTTCTATATCAGTGTTTATTCATAAAAATAAATATTATATATTTTATTTTTTACCAATATTTCATCATGTGAATGAAAATTAAATGAAATTAAATTGGCATTGGTTCAGCTTTCTTCGTCATGGTCGTAATTTCTCAGATTAGGCAAGAGATGGCGCGCGCTGCACATCTAGACTCAAATAAGACAGTTATTGAATATTGACTTGGTTGGAGATATTTTAACTCCTACATACATATTTCCTCATAAAATCTTAGTAAATATACTTTTTTACAAATTATACATGTGTTTATTTTGATTACTTCGTCCTTGTCACATTAAAAAAAAGACAATAAAGGTGCACGTGGAAACAAGTAAGTATATATTAATGTACTGTAATGTAATAGGAGAAATTACATTACTATTATTTTTACAAGCAATGTATGAAGCCAGATGGGTTAGTAGAATGCAAACCGATACCATGATTATAATTCATCAACTCACTGAATATAATAGAAATAAAAAAGTAAGAATCATCATCTCGAGTGTCGTTGTCTCGAGTCGCGACTGTAAAGTATGCGAGTCGGTAATCGTTTTCATTAGTGCAACAAATCAACAAATGTTAAGACCGGGAGTAATGTAAAAACCGTCATTCAGAGCATTGGCGGTCGGATACGGGTTCCCGATGGACTGGCGGTCGGGGGACGGAGGCGAGAGGGAAGGGGGCCGGGAGTGCATCGGGACGTTGACTGTCTGGCTCCTGACTGCGTTATCTGCAGTTGCCCTTTCGTACGATGCACCGTAACCCTCCTACCACCCCCACGCCCAGTCGGGACACCAGACTACTGCAGACCTCTCACCATTCTAGAGTTTACTATTGACCTGAAATAGCGCCGTAAACAAAATTTGGCAACTTCGATATCATTTAATTGAATGCAGAATTTAAACAATGGCGCAGATATATTGATTTATCTTAATTTGATAAATTATTATATTAAATTGGTAATAGGCAATGTTTACTTAGTGTATAAAAAATATGCTTTGTAGAAAATATTTACCAAATACTTTATATAAAAACAATATGCAAGTATGCAAATATCTATACTAATATAATAAAGCGGAAGAATTTGTTTGTTTATTTAAACACTAAGATCTCTGGAACTACTTGTCAGATTTACTTTTTTTTTGTTTTGTATGAAAGCTACATTCCTCGTTACTGTTTAGTTCTAAGTCAGCTTTAAATAATGAAATAACAATAATTAGGAACGTCATCGTATTATTTTAACCGCGTGCTTTGCACAAGTAGTTAAATATATGTAATTACATAATATTACAAAAATATTCACTTTTCTACTTCTTTCTACTTTTTACTTTCTCTTTAGTTCTAAAATAAAATCCGCGACACCATATACATATGTACCTATCTTTTATAAATAAGTCGCATTAAGGCGTTTTGTGTGTGTTTGTTTTCTATTTGACAGAGATATTTAAACTTATGAGCAAAAGTTATTCCATCATCAAGGAAGTTTTATGAAGATGAGCTTTGTGTTTTATAGCATGTAATTTGCTTTTCGAGAAAATGTAAAATTAAAATAATTCAATGCATGTTTATAGCCGCAAGCCCAAACTCCAGTCCTGCAGGGGGCGCTCTTGCCGCCGATTTGGTCGTGGTCGTAGTGGTTGTCTCACACTTTCTCAAAATTATGAAAAAT
>JAATLQ010032146.1:201792-229329 GCA_013421005.1 Heliconius erato x Heliconius himera | reverse complement strand
GCAGGGTAGGCAGAGGGAACCTAGTGTTAAGACACTCCGTTCCCCACTTTCTGCCGAATTCTGGAGGCATTGCGTGTTGAGTGGCAGAACTCAACGCCGCGCTTAACCTCGACACCAGAGCGAAGAAATGGAAATATAAATTTAAGTAAATATTTCATCTCCTCGAGTGGGGATCGAACCCACAACCAGTCGGTTTTGCAGTCACACCTCGTGCCGCTGCGCCACGACCGGCCTCGAAGTCGGCGGCGAGTGGGCCGCTAATTTTCAATAAAGAAAAAGGAAGTATAATTGAAACAGGGATATTGGTAAACTCCTCCTATTGAAGTATAAAAAATAGAAAATGTCGACGTCTTTCGTAGAAAAGTTTTATGATTTAACCATTTTATTATAATTTAAATGGTTTATATAGATAATATCTTCTTTCTTTAAACTGTTGAAATGTTATTGATCGACCCTGCAATGACATCTATAGCACCTCTTGCAAAAACTGTATGTGGCAGAAACGTCCCAATTATTTTCTTCTTAATTACTGAATTATCCGCATTACACAACCATAGCCTTTGTCCAATGATGTCTATACATTAAAGAGGAGCTCAGACAATTTGCTAATATTTCTACAGTTATTAAAATTCATAACTTCAATACCGTCCAAAGACGTTATAAAAGTCATCAGCAGTTTTTAAAATATGTATTTTCTTAGAAAGTCTTGTACTTAAAACGTGCGTACGCACAATGAACATTGTGTGGGGCATTGTTTTCTAGTCGTGGCTTCGTGTGATAACGATAACGTATAAATTATAGCCAGTTAAGCCTTGAACTCCAAGTGTATAGACCTCCGAGTGCCTCCGTCATTATTTTAATAAACCTCCATATTTCAAGCGTCATGGCTATAACTTTGATATAACAACAGATTATGTATTTTTATGTATTTATACTGTATTCATATAATGATTGCTAAATAATACAAATATAAGTATGTAAAAAAAAATTGTATGTTATTTTAAATACCAACTCCTTTTTTTTTATATGAATTGAACAAATATCGTAGGTTATTCTACTAATATAATGTTATAAACATATCAGCGTATCCCACATCCATGAGAGGATAGTTGCTAACAAGCAACCAGTGAAACATCACTTTCACGCAAAAACTACAGAACGGACTTAGATAAAACTTTACAATAATATAGCTTTTATATCAGAATAAAACATAAACTACCATTTATGTAAAGATTTCATATAACTTGCCTATAATATAACAATAAATTTAAGCTAACTAACTAGTCTTTTTTTATGAAATAATTGTTACATTTGTCACAACGCTTGCTTACATTGCCATAAGAAAAAAAATATTTTACAGAATATATTATTCGGTAAATTCTAGTAAGATTTAAAATAAAATTAAAATGAATATTCAAAATATTATATTAACACGTAAATGTGGTAAAATGTAAAATGATATTTAAATTCAAATACAAAACAATTGGAAATAAATCATAAATTATTTTTTAAATTTTCAAATACACATATATATCTATACAATAACATACATATCTTCTCTATATTACTCACAATTGGTGATACTACAGTGTAATGAACACTGTTTAAGGTCAGTTGGTACCTGTGACATTGTCAAGGTCCTCGAACGTTGCTTTTGTTAAATGTCAAAAAGGACGAAAATTTCTTCGATCCTCTTTTTTAGGTAAAAACAATATAAACATTGTTTATATTGTGTAGTGGTTCATGTTATTGCATATTTTGTGAAAACATTTCTTTTGTTCAATTTATATTTGTTCGTTCAAAAATCTTAATTATGGATTATATTATAGATAAGATGTTACATATGTATGATAGAGAAAATTAATATATTTAGAAAATAATTTATGCTGTTGCTCCAAGTAAGAATCGAACCCACAATATACATATTATCTTCATGCACTTATTATATTGTGCCGGCACAATAACCCAAGGATACAACGCTATTCTTATTTTTTTTTTTATTTTTAAATTTAAAACACAAGTAAGCAAATTTACCAATATAGATTTTTTTCATTTTGCCAATTGACACCTACTAAATTGGTCAAATTAGAGGAATAATTCTCAAGAGACAAACTTTAATAGATTCGCTACAAGAAATATTATTTGAAACCACTATTGATAAATTCTAACTATAACTAACTTATTTTAATAACTTACATTAAAACAGTATTTATTGTTTATGTTTCATTCATACATTCACTGTACATATTTATTTATACGTTTAATGTAACTAAACAAAAGAGTTGCATTTTGGGCGAGATCGACCTTGAGATCGCGTCCTCGGGCCGTGTCAACGACAGCGGCCTCGGTCGTCCTCCCCCGTCTCACCCCTTGCAGACGCCTTGCGAAAATTCGGGCTATTGCAACAGGAATTAGGGCTGACACTATGGAAATATGAATTGTCGTTTATTACTTATAATTTAATTATTAACAAAAGCATGTTTTATATAATTGTAGGATTGATATATTTTTTGGTTAAATAAAGTGTTTTTATTCTTAGCGTTCACCTATTATGTGTATATTTTTTGGTTATATTAGTGATTTCTAAACATATTTATTTTTAATATTTATATATGAGATCATATATCGAGGCGCAGGGGCATAAGAGTGCATTAATATTTTCACTCTGGTAACAAGGCAAAATAAAGAATTCAGCGAAAAATGGGAATCAGGAATAGAGTATCTTAACACTATGTTTCTAGGTTCCCTCTGTCTACTCTGCTTTGTGGTGAACACAGCGTGTAGCAAAAAAAAGATAAGATTTTTGTACTTTTACCCAAACAATCGAATATTATTTTTGTCATATTATTATCCATATAATTAGTGGGTACAACAGTTTGTGATTTAGCGTCCTACAGTAATAAGGTAATTTCCCAGTATACGAGTAGATAGTTTTTCACCAGACTTGTAAAGAAAAGTCTAATTATAATCATATTTTACTTTATATCTTTTTTGACTATTATACTTATAGATAGACTCTTTTCCCTATATAAATGATACTATAGAGATTTCCACAAAAATGTTATATAGATTTCAATATTTTTAATATATTTAAAGTGTTATTCCACACTTTAAATATATTAAAAATATTGAAACGGAAAGCAAAATACTTTTACACCATACAGTCGAACGCATGTCTTAATGGTCAGAGCGCTTAGACGGTTTTCAAGAGGCGCGGGTTCAAATCCCACTACCGAACGTAGTACGGAATTTGAACTCACGAAATTATTTTTTATACGTTTTCTAAACAACAAAATTTTCGACTTGTACTTTAATTGTATTTTAATAAATTGTTATCCTTATTATAGAGTTATAAAAGTTAATTAAATTTTTGACTTTTTAAAGCTATATTCGTAGAGTGCAGCACATAGGATAAATCTGTAGTTTATTAAAAATATAGTCGTTTTTCTAAATGGGGTTTGAATCTATACCTATAAACACTGCATACCTGCAAATTTCAACAACACAGTAGGTAGGTATTAGGTGAGAAAGAGTAACAAATTGCAATTATTTATAAATATTATAATATCAAACAGACCAAATTAACTATCTCTAATGTATGAGAAATTTCATCTCATGGCTGCATCAGCGATTAACTTTCATCGATCGTCATGCAGAGGCACAGAATAACTTGACTTTTACTTTATATACATATGTATAAATGAAATCTAAATGTATTTTTTTTTAAATAAAAGCACAGGGTCGTGCCAAGTTAAGAACACACGCAAAGAGTTATCCATTAAGATCGCATTACTTAATACAATGCACGCATTAACTTTGTGTCGTAATTATGATGAACGCTTTTAATACTTCAACAGTAAGATGGTAGGCTGCCTGATTATTTACTCAGTTGCATTTATAAGAACCACGTTGGAATGGGTCGCGGAGAGCGGAGGAGGCAGTGGTATGAGGGCGACGACTGGCACCGAAGTCCGACATTGAAATACCCTTGCAAGGGCATTCCACTACTGCAGTCCTCGAGGCTCGCAGGGTCGAAACATGCGCGAACTATATTTTGAACTCTACCGCAGGTTTCATTGAATCATTGCACCTTTGCCTAGTTACTTCTTCTTATATTTTATACTCATTTATTATACTCTATTATTCAGCTCTATAGTTAAGCTTGTCAACGTTATTTTTATAATAAAATAATTATTTTTTTAAAAAGGACAATTAAACTTTGGAAATAACTTTTTTACGTATATTATTTTATGATAAGACGGTTATTTCATTTTTTATGTATCAGCTTTACTATAATAAGTAATATATACTTATGTATTTATGTTTGAACAGTATATACATATATATACATACCTAATATTAATTAGAAAATAAAACAAAAGGGTTTTTACAACTCTTACACAAAATTATTTATTCCATAAATCCTTCATAGATTTGAGTATGTCGTAAAATAACTTTTTAAATTCTTGAACGAATATATCTATAGTTAATAAAAATAAGTTAGCTATAGAGTTTTAGTGGCGTTCCTTATATCCAGGGGAAGAAGTACACGTCTAGCCAGTGCATATTGATCGGTTGAGGTCGCGACGTCGGCTACGCCAGGGGAAATTGGATGCACTTACACCGAATGTTAGAATTTTAAAAAATATTTTTAATTTTCAATCATAAAACCGTTTGTTCCATAAAACAGTTCAATATTGCGCTGTGACAGAACCAGAACGGAGTAAAGCTTAAGTTTATTTCTTGGCTTCTCGCCGTATCTCGCATAGCTGGTAAGTAACTAAGTTCATTTTCCGTCGCGGAACTGAACGCCATGCTTTTGCCTTATTACCAGAGCGAAGAAAAGAAAATATTAATAAATAATAATTCATGCCATTCTGCGCCACGAAGGCCTTAAGTATATTTAAAACTTAAATAATTATGCAGGTGAAATTAATGTTCTTAGCATCACTTATAGATTGATACATTACAACTATATCAAGTAACTTTTAAGGTATTAGTATATTATTTATATATAGCTTTTTTATCCTAAAATCAGCAAAGCAGGGTAGGCAGAGAGAAGTAGTGTCAAGGAATTATGAATTTCGCTCCAATTTGAGCCATTGTGTGTTGAGTGGAGGAAGTCACTGCTATCTATATCACACGTACTAAAAAACAGCTTCACACAGTAAAGTAGGCAGAGGGAACCTAGTATTTAGACACTCCGTCGTCCGTTTCCGCCGAATTCTGGAGGCATTGCATGTTGAGCGGCGGAACTCAACGCCGCACTTTGCTTGGATACCAGAGCAAAGAAATGGAAATATAAATTGAATAAATATTTAATTTCCTCGAGTAGGGATCGAACCCACAACCAGTTACGTTAACACTTTGTGCCACGATTGGCTTGATCATACGTACTACTTCTGCATACAATATTTGATTATTCTTTTCACTGAATCTTTTTGTATCGTTGTGAAATACACAATATTTGCAAAATTGACTGTATATCGGAACCCAATTTTTTAAATTTTCATAATCATAAATAATTTCATTATAAAAACATAAACTAGAGTTTATGAGCTATTAAAATATAATGCAGTATTTTTAACGGATTCGTAAGACCGATGCATATCAATTAAATTAAACAGTAAATAAATCTCTTAGAAAATATTAAATAATTAAATCTCTACTAAGTACTTCTATTAAAAACGGTGTAATAACGGCGTGTTGCACAAGCTTGCATGTGACGCGCATGCGGCCTGGGACCGTATCGGGAGTCGGACACCCTCCGTCCGCGTGTCCTCGTGCCCTTCCCGGGACAGCCGACTTTCACTCCCGAACTATATATTAAGCATCTATATGCTTTACACGCAATGCGTATTGCCCTTGTTCATATGATAAATTGGAATAAAACCTCTATGGGTGGTGGGCACTTGGGATTTTTTTATCTTATTGAATTATACGATTTTATCTTGGAGATATAACTTATAAGTAGAATTGCTACACAAAGATTTTTGCTGATGTTATTGAGATTAAAAGGTACATTTTTGTTTTTAGTAGTTTGCAAGAATGTTTTTGCAATAAATTTCTCTTTTATAAGATAAATATTTTTATATTAATTTGTTAACTTCACTTATTACTGTCACAAAATAATACGATGTTGTAGTTCATTCAATTGTCAATCGATGTATTGTTTTTTTTTAATTTGTGAGAAACAGCTAACAATACATAGACTAATTAAAATAGGCCTACTATGCCATGGTATGGATAGCCACAATTTTATTTATTAAGTATTTATTTTTCCAAACAATCTAAACATTAAATTAATATATCAAATAAAGCACTAAAGACCATCGTGACCCGGTGACACAAGGGGGGGATGTAGAAGAAGGGAAATATTTAATATTTTCATTTTCTCGCTCTGGTAACGAGGCAAAGCGCGGCGTTGAGTTCCGCCACTCAACACGCAATGCAAAAGGCATTACTTATATAATTTACTATAACATAAAAAAATCATTAAAGGAATCATTAATGTAAATATAAATAGACTTCAACTAGACTACATTGAAAACTGTCGCCAAAATATAAGCATCAGCGTCGGCCGTGAGCCTTCGGTGGCAGTGACCCGATAACGCCCTCCACTGCACCGGCGCCCTCCCTCGACTCCCGCACCATTCCTCCCGATCCTCCACGCAAGTGAAGAAATTGATAAATCCTTTTTTAACATTAAAAATTTCATTAAAAATTATATGAAATATTCGCATCAATTTGCAAGCATTTTTTAAATTATATCTATTTATTTAAGCCGTCATGGCGCGGGGGCACAAACATGTAACTATAACGCGACGGTTGTTAGTTAGATTCCCATTCGGAGGCATGCATTATTATTTGTGAAAACTTTCATTTCTTCGCTCTGGTACCATGGCAAAAACGCGGCGCTGAGCACCGCCACACAACACGCGATGCCTCTGAAAATTCGGCGAAAAGTATAGAACGGAGTAATTTAACAAAAAGTTCCCTCTGCCTACTTAAGAAAAAACAATATTTTATTTTGTAATTTACTCTTAAATATCATTTTAGGGTCAAAAGATACATTGGTAAAAAGATACATTTTAGGTAGGTATTGAGTTCTTCTTACATTTTTATATGAAATAAATTTTCTATGGATCCGGCGAGTTCAGGGTCACACGGAATACCGTATCAAACGTTTTAGTCGTAGATAAAATTTTCGTGTATTATCTTCTTTTAGCGATATAATATATAATGGTTTGAGCACATCTCAGATACACGATGTTCAATTGTTGCTATCTGTTAGATCCTTATCAGCTCTTATCAGTGAGCGTGCCGAAGTGACTATCGGCTATCGATCGCATATCACCACGATTTTCTAAGTAACGAGAGAAAATATTGCCTAATTTACATATAATTAAATATATTACTGTGTTTAACTTAGTTTACTATTTCGTAATGTATACTTTATTTAATGACTAATAAAAAAACTCTGAATAGTATATAGGTATATTATAATACTATAGTTATAATATACCTATATACATAGAGATCAGTCGTGGCGCAGGGGCACAAAGTGTGACTGTAAAACCGACTGGTTGTGGGTTCGATCTCCACTCGAGAAGATGAAATATTTACTTAAATTTATATTTCCATTTCTTCGCTCTGGTGTCGAGATAAAGCGGGGCATTGAGTTCTGCCACTCTACACGCAATGCCTCTAGAATCCGGCAGAAAGTGGAGAATGGAGTGTCTGGATACAGCGTGACGCTGATTTATTTATATGATTATATTTTGTATGCAAAACATTTTTGTCTATTAACGTTTTCACGGAAGAAGAATTGTGTGAAGGCTGTTTAATAAATTACGCATATGGTATTTCGCTGAGTATGTAGTACATGCTTTATATAATATGTATATATGATGTTATGTAGATTCTCATTTAGTCAAGGCTATACGAAACAAAAGAATATTTTTGTTAAATAAAAAAAAAGAATTCTTAATTTTGACTTTAAAAGTCAAAAATCGATAATTTCTTGAAGAACTATATTTTGAATGGAATTTTTGTATTCCGCGCACAGCAGGGAACCTCGTATTAAGTCATCCCGTTCCCCATTTTCCCCATTTTGCCTGGACACCAGTGGAATGAAAATCGAAATATTAATTTTCTTGAGTGGAAATCAAATCCACACCCTGTCACGTTTACAGTCACACTTTGTGCGCCACCACTTAAATTAACATATTAAACCTGAAATAGAAATATAAATTTTAAAAACAACTTAAATAACATTTAATAAGTGCTCATAGTTTACAAGATTATGAGTATATTTTTAAAGGACGTAACACTTTTTTAAAATAAATGTTACTTTTAATTTTTTGGTTTATAGATGATATAAGAAGACACACTCCATTCCCCATTTGATAATTTAACTTTTGTTTTATTTTATTAAATATTTTGTAGTGTATCTGTAAATGAATCGCGGGCGGGAAATTAAAAATAAAAACACAATTTTATTCTTTACTCTATTAATATAAAAGTAATATTAAAAAAATATTTTAAATAACAAAGATTTATTTGTGAAATTGTAATTTATTGAGGAACCTGTGATTAAGACAGTGAAATTTAAATACTTTTGTTTGTTTACATATATGTACATTTAGTATATATGTACTAAATACATATCTTTCACATTTAGTTATCATGCAGCTATAAAATTCAGCGAAATTATATATTTTTTTCTTTTTTGGCTTCACAATTTTCCTTTTTGTTGTGAGGGTTATTTTAATTTATAAACTACGTCTATATAGTTTAATTTAATTTTCATAATAGACACTTAAGGTTAAAAAAAAAACATATAGATTGCTATTAGATGAATATATTGCAGTTAATAGCCGCGAACACTTGCAGAATTTTTAATAGGGAACCTAAAGAGCATTGCACTGAAGAGGTCAGAACATAAGGTTAAAGTTGACGTCGGGCGTCGGGTGTGTTGCAGGCTGGGCGGGCGGTGCAGGACACCTGAGGGCGCGGGCAAGGGCGCGGGGGCCCGCTGCAGATTCACTTTCGTCCGGCCGCGGCCGCGCCACGCCAGTGAGAGAAAGTTGGTCGCGGCGAGCGAACGAGTCCCGCCAGAGAGCGGTGCGCGCCGACCCGCGCCTGTAAACACATAGTGGTGCGTGCTACTGTACGACTGAGCGACTGAACGACTGTACGGATTGTGGACTTTTGTAAAAAGTTTTTATAGGGACTAGAGATACTTTATTTATTTTTATTACAATTAAATTATATACATATAAAATGCAGTGCTATCCTAAGCTCTCGCCTAAACGGGAGCCCGCGGACCACGGGTTCGAAATGGAGATGATGGGTGGTGCCCGAAGGTTGGAACTGCCGGCGCCTCCAGGGAAAGAGTTTCGCGCTCCGTGCTTGCTGCCAGCGCCGGCGCCGCCGCCGCAGCCGACGCACTCTGTCATCCAATGTATGCGACCACCACCGCCACCCCCGCCGCCGTCTCGACTACACAAGCCACCAGCTTTTGAGGAACCCTCAAGTTCTATTCCAGATTTAGGTAAGTCGTTGTTTTGTACACCAAGTATTTACAATTATACTTCACTTTTACTTAACAATTCTAAATATGTTTACATGATAGTTAATTTTTTATTATACATAAATAAATTCTTGTGACAGTTGCTAGACATAATATAATACTTTTAATATTTCTTATTGAAGTAAATTGAATATGTAAACATATTTAATCTTTATCTACAATACAATATGATGATATGGATAAAACATAATTTTACTTTACCTTGACCATCGTGGACTTATACTTCCTGCTTTGGAAAATTGTAACGCGGCGTTTACAGCTATATGGCAATTTCCGGGTGATGACGATTAATGAAGGTCATATTTATTACAAATACATATATACATAGTGCTTTGATTACTCTTATTATACATATAATAATGTAAACAAAGTAAGGTTACGAATGTCTACATATAGATGATAATAATGATATAACGATATCGAATGCGGATGCACAATAAAAGGATTTTTGCACAACACTCAAGGATTTGTGATTACAGATACTAAAAGTAGATTATATATAGTCGTCCTGTCTGTGCATTTTTTTTTCATAAACCTATAATATTTGATACTAGCCAGTTTTTGGAATCAGAGATAGAGCTAGCAAAAATAAAAAAAATAATATCATTATAAAATTTTTACTTAAATAAAGACTATTTTAATTAAAATAAAGATTTTCAACTGTAATATTAGCTAATAATAAGATATTTAATTTATTTATAGTATTTGATAAGAAATAGATGTTGTTTATTAATTGGAGATTACTGTGTAGATATAGATATAGTAACAATTTCGGGAATGGAAATATTTAAATTAAATTTTAAGTTTATTTTATGTATTAACTGTATCATAACTGTTTTACGTAATGCTGAAAATATAAAATGTAATTCATATAAATTTAGTCTTTTCAACAACCATCTTTCTGCATTAAATCTTTTTTTACGTGAGATAAATAGATGTAAACGTTAATTTCGCAAACAAAGTTAAAATGGAATTAGTGATGTACTCATTTAGAAATCACTGAGTATAATAAATCAATACTTACATATTTATAAGAACCACGCTACAATAACGTGACGTGACGGATAATCTTAAGCGAAAATACTTAAAATAAGCCATTTAAAACATTATTCATATAATCATATAAGTCTTGTATTCATTATTTTCAAATCTGTATTTATCACGTTGTAAATAGAATATCTTAATTATGAAGTTATAATTACCTACATAAATAAATCTCTACCATAATTGAGTGACTGACAAACAATGCACAGCCGAGACTACGCAGCGTAAAACGCTGAAATTTGGCATATTTGGTCGTCTCCATGTTCCCCTAAGCACTAAGAGAGGATTTCCCGAAGTTTTATCATTTTATAGTTAGTTTTACACGTATATTACAAATAAATATACTCTACAATATATAGAATGAAGTATGGAAAATATTAGCATCGTTCTAGAGTCGCAAAAAGTGGGGAATAGGGCGGTGAGTCATCAAGTTATCCCCTCTTACTACACCATAAGCGAAACTTATTATTCATCTATGTTACTTTATATAATACAAATAGTACTGAACCTGTTTTTATTATATGTATATGATAATTATGTACAATAAAAACAGATATAACAGCACTTTTTATTCTTATAGTTTTTAGCTTTAATGAATAAAAAGGAACTTAATTTTACCATGATATGATGGTAAATTCACCTTTTTTGTACAATCGAAAACTGATTTGATATATATGTCAAAAATGCAGATAGACCCCAAAATCTACAGACTGCAATGTAGAGCAAATATACCTTTCATTATCACATAGATATATATAAAATAAATACAAACACTTTTATCAGTATAGTTATTGTTTAAAAGTCTCACATTTGGCAGGGACGTATCGACGTGTGTGAAAAATGATTATGCTAACAACGTTTTCGCGAATGGAAGATTAAATAAATATCGCAAGGTCAGAGCGACGAACGCGTGGTGACGGCGCGTCATTCGGTGTCATTAAGGTCGCACTGACATTGGTTCGATAGCAGTGACAAAAAAAATATAGTCATATCTTATCTGGTAATGTCAGCAGCGCAAGCGCAGGTGGATGTGACCCCTGCAACAGTCTTCGTACTTAACTGTCGATGAGGATTTTTTGATGGCGATAAAACTTTATAGCGTTTATATATATATGTAACAAATCATTTCGACCCTAATTTAATATTTTTATTATGGCATTTAGTTTTGTATTTTCTTATATCTTTAACACACACGACGACCCTCAAATCAATATAGGTATAATATGTTATCACAACCTTCAATAAGAGGAAATTATTTCCTACTGATAGATTATGTACATAATATATTACGTAACTTGTCTATTATCTATTAATTTTTTTAATAATAAAAAACACATTTTTAATTCCTTACTTCGTTCAGTCAGTCGATTCGTCAGATCATTAAATTGTCTTTATTTGAAATAATCGTTTTCTCTGTTCAGATATTTAGGAAAAGAGACATTTAACTAATTATTATAAAACAAGATGGTAAATATATTTTTGTTGTATACATAAAAATATAATAAATATCATGCCAGGCCTGTCAATTGAGGCCAGTCGTTGCGCAGGGGCACAAAGTGTGACTGTAAAACCGACTGGTTGTGGGTTCGATCCCCACTCGAGGAGATGAAATATTTACTTAAGTTTATATTTCCATTTCTTCGCTCCTCTGGTGTCGAGGACAAGCGGCGTTGAGTTCTGCCACTCGGCACGCAATACGTCCAGAATTCGGCAGAAAGTGGGAAACGGAGTATCTTAACACTAGGTTCCCTCTGCCTACCCTGCTGTATGCGGGATACAGCGTGAAACTGATTTATAATAAATATCATCATAAATATACACTATTCAATCGTTCAACATGTTATTGTAATGATATAATTTATATATAGCGCAAAATAAGATACATACGTAACAGCGATAGAATATACAGGGAAGTGTCGGCGCAACCTTGCCGGAGGTCACCTCACGTCACTCGCCACACTTACAACACATAAATTGCTTCATAACACAAACAGCTATGTCAAATTAAATTATTTGTGTAAACAGGGTTTAAACGGTCAAAAGCTTATGGAGTCGGTAGGCAACAAATGAAATGTGTTGTATTCAACCCATCGACCCTGTCTCCTACGGCCTTCACTTTGATCCCCGCGCCACCCCTTATTAATTTGACCGAGTAGAGGTCACGGCCACAAAAAGTTAACGTATAATAAGATTGATACTGAAATTTTACTAAATAAATTAATATATTATTTTATTTCTGATCGACCCTATAGTATATACTATACAATATGAAGATTTTAAAGAAGATTTCTGGAAATAATTTGAAATAATTATTTTATAATCATAATTTGATCGTGGCCAGTCGTGGCGCAGCAGCACGAAGTGTGACCGTAAAACCGACTGGTTGTGTGCTCGATTTCCACTCGAGGAAATGAAATATTTATTTAAATTTATATTTTAATTTCTTCGCTCTGGTATCGTGGTAAAGTGCGGCGTTGAGTTCCGCTACTCAACACGTAATGCCTCCAGAACTCGGCGGAAAGTGGGGAATGGAGTGTCTTAACACTAGGTTCCCTCTGCATACCCTGCTGTGTGCGGGATACAGCGTGAAGCTGATTATTATGATTATTATTTGATCGTGTAAAACAAATATAGCCAAAATACACGAATGCCAGTGTTTAAACTAGCACACGATATAGGAAGTAGATTAAACCTATCGCAAGCGTACAGGCGTACAGCTATGATCCAACAGTACGACAAGGTCAAGGCACAATTGTAACATCGCCGAGAACTATTGCCGGGTAGGCAGAAACTCGGTGAGGCGAAATTCAAGGCGGTATTTACTTATATACGCATATTTAGTGTTTCTCGTGTTTCAATGTTTTTTGTATTGAGAAGTTATATGTTCTGGTTTTATCATTACATCTTGGCATATAATATTTTTAAATAAACTTATTTCTCCATATAAATGCCATCTTTGTATTATAGTTAGCGATTCCAGGTGAATGAGTAACTAGCTGTTTCAATTAATTCTCTTAAGAGTTTTCTTTTTATTTAATTGATGTTATAGCTATAAGTGTATGTGATATTTTTTAATAATAATATTGTGTTATTTGTACCTATATATATTAGCTAAGGTTAAAATGTTGTTATATAAAAACTGAAACATCGAGTTTGAATCAAACTAGAAGCTAAAAATATTATCGTTCTTGCATCCGCGTTTTTGCAGTTCGAGTGCATTGAAGGCCATTGATAAGAAATCTCCCATATTGCAAACGGCACTCTGCTTAACTGCAATATACATGTGTTATTTTAAATTTTAAGATTTTCGAATATACCTAGTATTTTATTAACTTATCTATTTATTTATTTAAATTATCTAATCATCTAAACTAAACATTTTAATATTACATATAAAGCTTTCGAACAATATACGAAATAATTAAATTGAATATACTATAGTTACTGGTATTATAGTATACCAAGGCGATAACGCCCCTGACCCACGCACTCTGCTCGCGTTGCCATGGTCACGGTCGATCGATGCAGGGATGCACCCGGAAAGACGTCTCGGTCAAGATTACTTATAGTCTATACACAGCTCTATGAGAATTCATAGCTCTTTTAAATAATGAAATATTTAAAAAAGTTTAGGTGGATGGTACTTTATTTCAAGAATATTAATATAAAATATATATTTTAAGCTGGAATTAAATAAAATATTATATTATTATTGTTTATTAGTCTAAGGATGCTCATATATTACTAAATACATATTGTTCTCAAATCTCAAGTATACAAATATACTCGGTAATCGTTATTTTTGAACACGCGTTCGTTGACCCAACCTCAGAATTGTCATGTATTTACATTACAAATATATAAGTGAATCAACAAAATAATTTGAACATTATGGAGTAAATAATAAAATTGTGGAGTAAAATAACACAAAATGTTAATTTTTTAATCCATCATCAACTTAGCTAAGTCCATATTTAAATACAAATTAAAAAAAAAAACAGCTTCACACTTTATCCCTCACATAGCAAGGTAAACAGAGGGAACCTAGTATTAGGACATTTTGTTCCCCATTTTCCGCCGAATTTTTCGAGACAGACCTACGTGTTGGGTGGCGGAACTCAAAGCCGGAATATTGACTTGAAAATATTGCGAAATAAATCATTCCTCGAGTGGGGATGGAACCCACAACCGTCGCGTTACAGTCACGCTCATGATAGCAATACCAATAAAAAATGTTATAAACATTACACACGTGATTTCAGTTTTAGTTTTTACTGCAGATACTAGAAATAATAGTGTATTGCGGACTCTACATACAAAAATATGATTTATTATTTCAATGAGCACGATAGGTAAATGAAAATAATCTTGTCCGACCTTCACAAAGTTCGAGATAAAAAATAAAGTCACGTAGCAAATACATTAAGCGTTTCATCGTTAAATAAATTGCTTCATTATTATACAGTTACAGCTTATGCATAGTTTCTTGTAAATATCCAGCATGAAATCAAATTGGTTCTAGTTCATTGATTATTATCACTTATCTCTTATAAAAAATAGTTTAAAGTTTGTATACAAACAGATGTTATTTGTTATCATATTCGAAATAAAACATATTGTCAACTTTCTCTAAAGTAGTTGATTCTGGAACAAAGTTGGTTGTTGATTGACCATATTCATATTGTTTAACAATAAGAATTATACAAAAATTTTATTATTTTATGAAATTCATAAAAAAGGCATTAATGAGAATAAATGGATAAGCGTAACTATAAATGTATGCACACATGATTTAAACGTCACACAACAACATCAACAAGCCAACGCAAGGAAACTGATTACGTATGGCTGTCTCTCTTTCACTTGCGGTTTCTAGTTAAAACAGCGAAACGAAGAATGACGTGGTAACTATTTGTTTAAATTGATGAAATTTTATAGTACTTATTTTTTTGGTTTATATTTAATTTATTATGTATATTTAATGTCATTATAATGGCGAATTAATTTTTTTTAAATTTCGTCAAAATTTTTAGGTTTAGTTCCAATGAAAAAAAAATATATTTATTTATCTTATTCTTCAAGAAGACAGGCATAGTAGGTTACGGTCAAGGCATCGCACCCTTCCATTAACGATTTAATAGGATAGTAAAAAAAATATTTTATTCATTTAGATTGTGTATAACTTAGATCTCTTCTTTTATATACTAAGAAGATAAAAAAGCATAGATTTTTTAGTTTTCCGCTGTATCTTGCGCATGGCAGGATAAGCAGAAGAAACCTGGGCACTTAATGTTAAGACACTCCGTCCCTCTTTCCGCTGAATTCTTGAGATATTGCGTGTAAAAAAAGCAAAGATAACTGTAGAATTAAATATTAATATGATAAGTTAGGATATAGCTGTTCGACTCCTAACTAAACCGAGTATGTATTTGTATAAAAATACCGGTAACAGTGTGCTGATGATAATGATGACGTAGGTCTTTGTTGCCGGTTTTTTGCCTTATCATTTGTCAGAACCTAACACAATAATATTATTAGATTTTGATTTTTAAACGCATGATAGACAGATATTAAAAGTCTTGCATAACATTGCTTGAAACCTCTTGCATAATTAAAAAAAAAAACAAACCTGTAGATAAATAGATTTCAAGGCTTAAAAGCCAATCTTCTATTTTGATATAATGTTTTTCTTATAAAAAAAAAATATACATACATACAACTGCAATTTTACATACATTGAAGCAACAACAATGCACTTCGGTGCAATCGAATACCAGGCTCACATAAAACGGAAGGGTAAACATTTTGTTTGCTGCGTTACAAGTGCATTTTAATGTCAGCATATTTTATCTGGTTTATTGAAGCGACTTTAAAGGGGTAATCGTTCGTTCACATATCAAAACAAATTAACTATGCATTGTGTTTACCTGTTTGTGTGTGTGTGTGTGTGTGTGTGTGTGCGTGTGTGTGTGTGTGTGTGTTATTTTTTTAAATAATAATATTATATAATTAATTTTAATTGACAATTTTGTTTGACTTTTAAACCGAATTTTAGGACAAGATCTTAAATAACAGAAATTGATTAATTAAATGAGAAATAAAAAAGATTTTGTTTTTATCACGGTTTAGTGTAACTTCAAATATGCTAGAAGCCAATCTGTAGACTGTAAACGCCACAGGTTGTGGGTTCGATTTCCACTCGAAGAAATGAAATATTTAAATATTTTCATTTCTTCGCTCTGGTGTCAAGACAAAAGCGCGGCGTTAAGTTCCGTCACTCATCATGGGCAGAAAAATAGGGAGTGGAGTCTTAGCACTAGGCTCCCTCTGCCTACCTTGCTACATGCGGGATACATCGTGAAGCTGAAAAAATGAATGCAAAATTTTCATACTAAAACTTTCTAACTATGACTTAATACTAAACATTTCATTTATTTATCTCACAAAATACATTTAAAACAACTACAAGAATAATGAAATGATTAAGACATATGAGTACATAACAAATATTTAACATCAAATGATCAACACGACTGTGGTCTTACTATAGAAAATCGTGAGAAAGTATTCTCTCAGTCGACAAAGTACGCGTTAAATCTTACTGTGTTTAATTTACAAAGTATGTTCAGCTTCACTCTGTATCCCGCTTAGAGCAGGGTACGCAGAGGGAACCTAGTGTTAAGACACTCCGTTCTCCATTACCGTACGTACGCAAAATTTTTGAGGCTTTGCGTATTGAGTGGCGAAATTCAACGATCCGTTTTTACCTTGTTAGATAATAATTAATAAATAACAATTCATTTCCCCGAATGGGCATCGAACCCACAACCGACGTTACAGTCACACCGTTGCCCCTACGCCACGACGACCTCAACAGAGTATGTGCAGCGTAAGTAATTATGACATCGGACTGAAAGTAAATATTCCTCTCGCTTTTACTTGATTACTTATTGCATGCGGTGATTATATACACACTACACCTACACCTACACCTGCACTAGTGTGTGTTAGACGCAATCGATGTTGCTTTCTAAGCAGTGAAGGTGAGGTGCAAGCTGGTTGCACTTGTAGTTCAAGTTTAAAGCGGCGCGGGCGCAGCGCGGGCACCGCACCGGCGCGGGCGCAGGCGCGGGCGCGGGCGCGGCAGTAATAGAGATCGTTGCACATCTAACGCCCTATGCAGGGGCAACGAACGCGCACAGCTGCCCGGGAAATAGATCCCGTCTTGACTATTTCAGAACGCACTTGCTTAGATACCAGTCCCTCCACTGCTTCTAGCGCCACTCGTGGTATGAGGCAAAAAATGCTATGTTGAATGATAACCATAAAAGCTGCCACATGTACGTGTGCCTTATATAGAACAAGTATCCGGTGTTAATAATTTCTGTTGTTAATTTTTTACGTATGCGTAGTTTTTTTTATTAGAAGTAAAACATTATTAAAGAAGGCTGTCGTGGAGCACAGCGTGGGGCACAAGACTGTGACTGTAACGCGATGATTGTGGGTTCGATCCTCACTCGAGAGAATGAATTATTTTTTTATCAATATTTTCATTTCTTCGCTCTGGTACCAAGGTAAAAGTTCGGCTTTGAATTCCGCCCCTCATTACGCAATGCGTCGCTAAATTCTTCCTACCCTACTACGTGCGGGATAGAGCGTGAAGTTGATTGATTATTAAAAAAAAACTTCTAATCATCGAATAAAAAAATATATATTTCTTATTCAAAAAGAAAATGAAACTATATTACAAATATAGCCTATGTAGTGAGTTATATTGTCGACTCGGCCCACTTCGCGAAGTTCAACAGGGCGTTGCACTTTAGATGTGAATCTAATGCGCGCGCGTCGAAAGTGATTCACATACTCTCACCGCGCGGTGAGATTTCAAATAGCTCAATAATATTTAATGGCTTGGTATTTGTGAAATTAAATATGACAATATGGATTAGTTTTATGTCCTTCTTCATTTCTTCATTATTATAGACTTACACATAAAAAATAATAATAAGACAGATAACAATATACATTTTTATTTTTAATACGTAATAGTATGGCTACTAGGCAGCATCTTAACATTAGGTTCCCACTGCACACCCTGCTGTGTGTGAGATATAACTAAATATATACAGAGGGAACCTAGAAACCTAGTTGTAAAACACTCTGTTCCTTTTAAGACAATTTGTTCCCCACTTACAGTTATATACTTTCAATAATATACTAAATTAAGGCCATTTTTTTGAATCAAGTTTATTAATGCTAAATTAATATAACAATGAAAGCCATTATTTTTAAATAAAATAGTGAATTGAAGTACCTTAAAAAATATAATAAAAACTAAAAGTTTATTATTATTAGGTATTTTTAATGTTTAGTTATTACTGCCTAAAAGAGTTCAGTTCTATAAAAAAATACTGTGCCATAAGGATTATTTTGATTTAAGATCTTCACTTTTTTACTATTCTATAGATATTGATTGCCGAATTTCCTTTTTCTTTTCAATGAAGTACTCAAAATGTTCTTTTAAATACAAAATAGAATGCAATTAGAATTGTTTTATATCAATTATATATACAAAAAAATATATATCTGTATTACGAATCTTCCTAATATAAAATAAATTAGATTTTATGTAAAAATAACAAGTTTTTACATTAAAAACTAATAGTATCATTTAACCACAGCACCGTGAGAGATTACGAAGCTACACGGTTAGTTAGCTCGCTATTACTCGGTATATAAGTAGCGTGAACCCAGTTGACTTGACTGGGCTAGGAATGTGGGTCTAGAAAAAAGACTGCAATGTTAGAAGTATCTAAGCACGAGGTCAGTGGCCGGACAGTGCCAGTGACCCGCCACCTCGTGCGCCGCGTTCGTAGAAGCGCTACGGACCAGCTACGAATCTATGTTTGTTTGTTTGTTTTCTTATGTTATGTAATTTGTGTTTTATTTTATAATTGAAGGTGATTGTTTATTCTGTTTGTTTTATATTTTTATTTGTATATAAAGTTATTAATTTAAAATGATATTGTATAAATACGAACTTGTTTCTGTTTTTGCATAACAATTATTTGATATATATCTCAAATAAAATAGTTAGATGAAAGATTGTTGGATTTATTTCTTCTGACAGATATATTTACTCTGACAGAAATAGTTTCTCTAAATAAGCGTAAAAAATAAGGAGCTCTTTTAATATGCTGTACTTTCAACGACAATATATAAGGTTTTAAGTAAAAAAAAATCTAAGTATTTAGGCAAAATAGTACCACAAAATATAATATTATAGATTAAAGTAATATCAAACTAAGCTTTTCATTTCGTCTCCATTCTGGTCTTAATTGTTAAATTCACAAAGGAAATCTTTTAGATTTTCTGATATTGTATAAATTTATAAATATTATAATCTGTACGTATTTATTAAGTGGAACTGACTATCATGATAAGTAAGCGTTTTGGGAGAGCCCATACCCGTACAAGATAGATCAATAGTAGTGGGAATCCCTCTTAGGTGTCCTGAATTCAGGGTGACTAATATCTGCAATGGAGTCATATTAAATGTTGTTGTTTGATAAAATATAGGTTTTCGAGGCTTGTAAGTTGTTTAATGTTATTAATAAAGTTTGGAAATTATATAATAAAAAGATTTTATTCACCTTTTGGTTACTACTTCACGCAGAGTCTGCTTCACAGCAGAGTAGGCAGAGAAACCTACTGTTAAGTTACTCCGTTCTCCACTTTTCGCGAAATTATGGAACTATTACTTAATTTAAGTTCTGCTGCACTGCATAAAACTATAAAGGAAATAAACCAGCCGAATACTTTATTAGGATTAACAGTCTTTTATTCTGTCTTTATTAGGATTAAGAGGTCCCCTCTTTAAATTATGCGGGGTTCCTGGTAAAGATTTTGTTGATTAAAGAATTATTTATAGGTCCCGACTGTTAGTCCTATTAAACTATTCGGCTTGTTTATTTCCTTTTTAGTTTTATGCAGTCGGGGTTATTGTTTTTACAAATATTTTTTTTATTTTTCACTTTTTTGTTAGAATTCATTTTGGTAATGATAATCATGATATACCTTTTTGAAATCCTCGCATTGAGCTCTTGAATTTGATACCCATATTGTGGTATTCGAAACGAAAAATTTTTTTTTCACAAAGTCCAATAGCGTCTCACAGACGCCATGATTGTTTTTTTTAACGTCACCTATCTAAAAACACTTGAGCTGCTAATATGAATCTAACGATACCTCAATTAAGTGAATCCGTTTAGCGGTTCTGGAGATATGAGGTAATAAAGAATATTACATATATACATACAAGATACGCGTGAAAAACATAACCCTTCCTTAGCAGCCGGGAAAAACTAATCGCAAATTATGTCATTGGGTTCAGCCATGTCTTTGAATAATATGGGAGAAATGTATAGATAAATAATTGAAAAACAACATAAGAATAAATCAAATTTCTAAGATATACAGACAGACATTTTCCTAATATACGAAATTTGTATATACATTTAGACCCTCAACGCGCTGAAAAAAATGTCATCCCTCTGTAACACGTGTAAACGAACGCGCGGTTTATGTAAACATTTATTTAGACGACGAATATAATTCAAATGATTTACATTTTTTTTAAATGTTGATGTAAATTCAATGAATAACAATGGTAGTGACATTTATTAAATTTACATATTTTTTGCGGGTAATTAAAATTATAGATTTATTGACTTTGGTTTTTAAAATAATAATAATTTAATTATTTTTTTTATTTAAGTAGATTTCAGTAATGTTAATATATACTGTTCAGAGATGCAGTGGCACAGAGTATAAATCAACGCTAAATAAAAAAAATCGGACAAGCGCGAGTCCCGAGCTTTTTCTCAAATTCAAGCTCAAACTAGCTCTAATAGCTAGTAAATAGGTACTACCTGTAGATGTTAGCTGCCCAATATCGTAATTCTATGTCAACCGGAAGTACCCTATTTATTAATTTTGACCCCTTTTTAAATAAATGTAGAAATACTTTGATTTGAATTCCAACTCGATATCTCTAAGCGATCCTTAGACAAAGGCTCTTGACAGACAGACAGACGGACGGACAACAGTTTTCTAAAAAGTTTTCTAAAAAGGGTTCCTTTTTTCCTTACGACTCTAAAATGATATATTTGGGAAAAAAAAATAATGAAAGACTGAACAATTCATACAAGTAGTATCATCTAATGTATCTATAGATAAATCATGTGAATTTACACAGCTTGTTTTTTTACACAGTTGTTGTAAATCTTGTTACTTTTTCTGGAAGAATAAATAGGCTTAACGTACCATTACAATTGATAATAGATAAAAAAAATAAAACAAAACATGCTATAATATCTATCTTGAATCAGGTAATTTCTATTTATACAAAACTTTTAAATTGTTTTAGAAGTCATAGTAGTAAGAGGTAAACTTTTGGGCTAAGAATGAACACAGAAATCATTATACTATTTTATGTTTTTCTATAAACAAACATTTTGATTGCAATCATAAATTAGCTTATACGAAATTCAGTAAGAACGCGCGCTAAGCGAATCCCAGTGCTTGCTGTTTGTCAGAATTCGCATATGAAATTAGCGATGCGACCGCACGACCCGGCCGACGACCTGCGCCGTCGCGCGGGTCTTGACCTCCGCTGCACTGCCATGCTGGTGCCTGGCACCTTAAGTACTATACTCAAAACAATTGATGAAAAATATTCAATTAACCTTTATTTATTTCAATTATAAATAATACAGTTACCAGTCGTGGCCCGTTGTGGCGCAGAGGCGCAAACGCTGGACTGTAATCGCGACTGGTTGAGGATTCAATCCACACAAAAGGAAATTTAAATTTATATTTTCATTTCTTCGCTCTGGTGCCGAGACAAGCGAGCTTGAGCTTCGCCACTATACAATGCCTCCAGAATTCGTTGGAAAATGGGGAACGTAACTAAACAACAGGTTCCCTCTGCCTCTTGTGTACAAATTATATAAATAAAACAGTCTGAACTTGAAATGGTAAATGTACTTGAAAATATATGCAAAAGTGCGCAGACTAGTGACAATCGCAATAATATAATCAACATTCAATTTAAATTTAATCACTAATTCAAAATATATAATATAATATTAACATATTTAAATTACACCAATGTAAAACACATGCAATAGTAAAAGACATTCATTAAATAAATAAGTATCAAATCAATGAGAATACTACGACCCTTGCCACAAAAACATATTTTTTACGACCAGCGTGAGAATGGCCACGAGAAGCGAGCTGGTTAGTATTCAATTCAAATCCAAGTTGTTTATCCTTTTTTCGCACGGTGCAAGTGCGATGTCCATGTTGGTTCTACAACGTAACAAGGGTACAGGGGCCGTAGCACGAGCGGGTGTCGTCGGCCCCGGCCAAGGCCCCCGCGGTCAGGGACGCGCTATCTAACTCGATTACAATTACCATAGTGGCATAACATTAGAATATATTTTTATATTGTGCTGTTTATGCAGTTGAAGTCAATAACTTTTGCGCACCGGCCAAAGCGTTTTTCTTCGTTTTTACGGGCGTTATAAATTGTTGGTTTATTAATACAGCCAGAATGTTTTAAAATAAATTGTTATGTACATATAACTGTATTTACAGTTATAACTATATTATAAATATATACAAGAGATATATGTATATCATCATTTCGGTAGCCAGCCAACACAGCCAGCACAGGGGCACAAGCATATTACTGTAAACGCGACAGGATGTGGGTTTGATTTCCTCTCGAGGAAATTTAATATTTATTACTTTCATTTTTCTCTGGTGTCAAGGCAAAACGTGCCGTTCATTTCCACTTCACTCAACACGCAGAACCTGAAAGTGAGGAGCGGAGTGTATTAAAACTAGGCTCTCTCTGCCTCTCCTGCAACATGCGGGGTACAGCGTTAAGCAAAAAAATAAGGAGGTAGTAGATATGTATAGCTAAGCTGAAAAAAAATATGTATAGATATATACACATAAATGATATACCTATAAGAAGAACCTGTGAAAATAAATAAATAAAACGTTTAGGGTTTAAAATGTATATGTAATATATATATTGACTGCTGACGTACAAACATACATATATCAATAATTACTAATTTATATGTACTAAGTTAAAAATAAAAAAATTTAACACACTAGGATTATGTAGGTAATGTACCTATATGTCGCAGGTGTAAAATACATTTAGATTAATTATTAGCAGGAAGAGGGAGACTTATAATTAACGTTTCAATAAATAAAAGAATAAAACCCTCGACAAGGAGTATCTTAAAGGCTGTCGAAATAAGCCCTTCGAGCCTTTGTAGTTGCATAGTAAAAGCGTAACAGACGATATTGTAAGGTGTAATCACACAGCGTGTGTAATGCAAGTCTGTATGTATGTCGACACGTTGGCGGTGCGGAAACGAGGTGCGTCAGGCTTCTCCCGTCTAGCCCCACACCCTCGACCACCCTGTCTGCAAAAACCCCCTCGCCTGGTGTGCACCCTGCCTCCCTATAATTCACTCTCACTAACCCACTGCAGCACAGTCAATCATGCATATCGCATAGTCTAATTCAAGGCGATGGTCATGTCGGGAACAGAATGGGGGAAACGGTTTGGTTCCTCATATTTTGCATATTATAAAGTATGTTAAGTACGTATCGTAATATAGAGTATCAAGAGGTGGGTTGTTCTAGAGGAGTTTTATTTATCGTGGTTTTAAAGTTAACCCAAAAGATATTTAAATGATTGATTAATTGTATTGTTTTATAGATTATTTCAAAAGTATTGTCTGATCAAATGTTCCTGTATTTTATATTTTACATCAAATTAAGAGTTAATAATTTAATCTTTATTAAAGCAGTAGTAGAATTGTTAAAATATATTTTGCTCGTGCTTGCTTAGACAAGGTTTAACGTTGATTTCCGCCTGTAAAGGAGAAGAAAGTGGAGAATAAATTTAAATTTGATAATAAAAAAAAATCATGTCTCCACGCATCGTCTGTGGGTGCGTGGACAAGAAAATTATATTTATCCAGTTCAATAAGTTATTCTAACTTTCTTTAAACACGATAATATTAAAAGTGATTCTGATTACTAATAGAATATAAAAATACACAAATAGATATTAAATATTATTGATACGCAACGCGCGTCAAAACACAAAATATTGTTAGTTTTCAAGTAAAATTGAAATTAGCAATAAAATACAACAAATGTGACGTTTCGGGCCTATTTAAACTTTTATTGCCAGTGAGGGTTCTGTCCGTGTCACTCTACATCACTTAAAGCGTCGATGCATTCTGTTTTTATAATGTCTGCAAGTCGTTGGTGAAAGCGCAAGGGTGGCTGGTGGAGAGGGGGGGAGGCACTAGGGAAGTGCCCCCACGTCTAGACTGGGTCGGTAGTTTTCCGGGATTCAGCCAGCTTTAACTGCAGTCTGTTCACCCACTCACTGCACCATTATATAGCTACATGTAGGTACGTGTACGTACAACCGTCTGAGGACCCTCGTCGCATCAGACGCAGTTTTGTATTACTTTTTCTTTACGTAGACGGCTGGTGTATTCAGGGTGGAGGAATGAATGCTCTTGTCTGTAAGGGATCCTTTAGGCGGTAGGACAAAAATGAGCCAACTTGCGACGCTATATTTGCTGTCTGTGCCGTAAAAGGGGAAAATGTCCGATGAATGTAGGAATAGAATAGGTTTTAGTCCCTTACACGTGTAAGGGTTTACCTACTTTTTTGAAGATTGTCAATGATGATTCAAGAGTAGGTACTCTACGTGAGAGCAGACTGTTTTTTTTTGTTTCATGTTCTTGTTTTAATGAGGAATCTACATAGTAATTATACTTTGTTCAATTATCTACTATATATCTTAGTATATTATATTATCTACAGCATGCACTTAAATACTATATATAAAAATATATATGTTAAATCTCATAGTATTAAATAAAAAACATAACAGTGCTTTGCATACTATGAAATAATTGCAAATCTTATTAAAATAAATTAAACTTTAATATAATGAAACAGTATTAATATTTCATTTAAATATTAATTAATTGCTACATTCAAATTTTATTTCATTAATAAACTTGAAGTTACAATACCATTTCATAACAAATTTATAACCTGAATAGGTTACCTGTAAGTGTTCTTTGAAATTTCAATTGCTAGAGAAACCACCGGATGTATGTATGTATGCCCACTATAGGATCTCTGGTTGCAGGCTAAACAATTCATACATTGAAATGTCCCATAGACTAGTAACAATAGCCTATTTATAGCTCAATGTGTTCTATCATAATTATTATACGGAGAATGTGTGCTTCAAACTCCTTTACTTTATACTGCTATTGACAATGTGAAGACAAGTTTTCTTATAAATATTTTTTTTTTACATTTTTAAAGTTATTGCACTAGTAGGTATATTTGTTCTTCCCTAAGTGTGAAATAACACTTTAAAAATGTTAATAATATTTTCAAAATAGCACTCTTTTTTGCCAAATCATAATTCTTGGAGGGAGGGGAAATCCATAAAAATCTGCCTATAGAGATGCTGACAATATGAATAAATTTTAACAACGGATAATCATGACACTTTTTTTGAAAAATACATAAATATAATAAAAAAAGAAAACGCTATTTTTCGAAAAATAAACAATACCATTTTATTAAAACATTACTACTAATGGATTCAATTATATTTCGCTTATCCACTTCCATCGCTCTATGAAAGAGGAAATTTGTTAGTTGACTGGCGCATTTTGCTCAACTCTCAGACAGAGTTGACGTCTATTTGCAACGAATATGAAAATTAATATAATATATTAACTGACTAAGAGTGTTCGTTGCACTTTACTAATATACTTTATACATTAAATAAAATCGGGGTAGGCAAAGGGAACCAAGTGTTAAGACACTCTGTTCCCTACTTTCTGCCGGATTCTGGAGGCATTGCGTGTTAAGTGGCAGAACTCAACACTGCGCTTTGCCTCGATACCAGAGCGAAGAAATGGAAATATAAATTTAAGTAAATATTTCATGTCCTGGGTCCTGCTGGAGTGGGGATCTAACCCACAACCAGTCGGTTTTACAGCCACACTTTGTGCCGCTGCGCCACGACTGGCCTCACGTTATACATAACGTTTTGTAAAAATATAAATATGACCAGAATTACTTTGTGAAATATTACTTTAAATTTATTTAGCACATAACTAAATATTTTATATTTAACATTTTTGCATATAGACTTAAAACAGAATCTATTTTTTTTACCGAATTTTTCAAATATAGTACATAATTTTCTTATCTTTACCTCTGAAAAGAAAATCATCCAAGACTATATTATATCATATTCTATTTGGATTTACCTTGTTATTTGACTCGTATAACTGTTGAATATTAAATAAGAGGAATAGTGATGAATTCCTTTAACCACTAGCTCAGTGATCCACTTATAGATTCCAAGCTTGAACAGTTGCTTAGTCTTCCTGCCAACGTCGAACAATTACAGTCTCGAAATAGTCAGGCTAATTGTGTTTCATAACAACTCTGAAGGGTCGTAGGAGGTATATTTAGAGAGTGCGGCGCGGCGAGGAGGGACAGGGCGCCGGGGGAGGGGGGAGGGTCGACGCGGAAGCGTAGGGCGGGTGGAGGGCGTTGACCGTGAACGTGGGGCGGCATCGATCGGGCGGCCGGGCGGCCATACCCTCGCGCAACGGGAAAGTGTACCCCGCCTCGCGTCTCGGCGCGTCTACTCGCGTCACTCGATGTGCGGCGCCGTCATCGGGCAATGATGTCATTAATGACACACGCCACTGACAGCCACCAGACAGCGTTACAACTGCAATCCT